>JANHFL010008866.1:28853-41197 GCA_032468155.1 Oxyrhabdium leporinum
CGGGCAGGGGCGGGGCCAGCCAGAGGTGATATTTGCCGGTTCTCCGAACCAATCAAAATTTTCCCTACCGGTTTGCCTGAACTGGTGCGAAACGGCTAGATTTCACCTCTGGACAGGGAAAACTTTTACCTTTACCTTTAATAATTTCTTCCAAATTCTTCAGATCAGAAACAAGCACAATAAAAATTAAGACAGTCCAGCATTGCCCTCTGGTGGCCAAAAGAAATGATTTACATATGCTCTGATTTTTATGAGCCTTGGAAAATGTGGCTAACCCCCTACACATACCAAAAGGAAAGGAAAAGAAAAGAAAAGAAAAGAAAGGAAAGGAAAGGAAAGGAAAGGAAAGGTTTTCAACTTTTCCAAGGGTATTATATTTTGTAAATTAAAAAAAACATGGGTTACGGAATATTAACTAATTCCCAGGATTATTCAGCACAAAGCAAGTTATAGTAAATTGAAATGACTGCATTAATAATGTGTCTGAAAATAAACAATAAATAAATGCTCTTAAAAACCAAGCTTGATACAATGTTAGCAGGTTTCTGGTCAAATCTTCCTAGCTTTCACCCCTCTTAACTGAAAGGAGGAAATTATTGAAATCATTACCATTACAAAAAGGACTTTTAATTTCTTTTTTCCTCAGAAATGATGATTGCATATGTCCAATATCATTTAGAAGTTATACAAGATAAATGTAGGGAAAGAAAAAAAATCTAATTTCACCTGTTTGGGGTAGATTCATATGTCAAAATTTACAGATTACCAAATGTGTTACTGATATTTACAACTATACTTCAAGCTAAGCTCTTAGATATTTTAATTGTACAGTTGGAAGCCATAGAGCTTTAACAATCACATCCTTTTTCCGGGTACTTTATTTCTGTCAACCCCCCACTTTTCTGCAAAGAAAGAATTTCTTCAAACTGTAAACATTCCCTACAAAAAATAAAGTCCTACACACACAATTTTACACACACACACACACACACACACAATGGGGTATATGTAGTCTGTTTTATACCATGCGAGGTTATCATTGATCCTGTAATTCTTGACTTCCCCGTGTTATTATTTATGGCACCATGGTAGTGTCAAATTTTACTGAGCCTATGCAGCTGTTAAAATCCTCAAATCCAGTGATATCCAGTAAAAGCTCTCTGTAATTGGTCTCCTGAGCATTATCTAATTTTGGTTCTGCATTTTGGTGTACCGATGTTCCTACCTTCTATTCTCTCACACATCAGTTGTCAACAAAAAAACAATGTGCATGGTTTTAGACCTCAGCTGAGCAAGCAACTTCCTTCCTTGATCTTTTGCATTTCTGTGAAAACTCCTTGCATCCAGTTTTTGTTACCATGATTACAAAAAAGATAGTAAGGCTCTAGAAAGATGTAGAGAAGAACAATAAAGATGATTAGGGGACTGGAGGCAAAACATATGACGAATGGTTGCAGGAATTGGGTATGTCTAGTTTAATGAAAAGGAGGACTAGGGGTGACCCAAAGGTGCTTTTTTCAAAAGGCATCTGGATTTTCTTTTTCCTTGAAGATGTGTCACTTCTCATTCAAAAAGCTTCCTCAGTTCTGACTAAATTGTGGAGAATGGAAAGATTTATATTAGGGACTAGAGGTGGCATGATAGCAATCTTCCAATATTTGAGGGGCTGTCATGGTGAAGAGGGAGGTCAACCTATTTTCCAAAGTAGCTGGAGGAAGAACAAGAAGTAATGCATCTCAATGCCCAATGCATCCCCATGAGGCCATATTGACTCTTCATCTCAGAAGGGCAACCTGCCATGTTCCAATGGCCTGTAATTACATTACAGCCATATCACCTCTAGATTGGTCTGTAAATGTGCTAAATTCATAGGTTGTACCTAAAAGGCTCTGCAATATCTGCTTTGCAGATATGAATCATGCCTGCGTGTTGCAGTTGATTCTCTCTCTCTCTCCCATTCCCTCTCCTTTCCTCTCTCTTTCTCTCTCTCTCTTTCTAACACACATCCCCTCCATGTTTTTAGGAATATAAAAGTGGGATATGTGGCTTCTGCAGCCAAATATCACGGTTTATTTTGTTATGCATTCTGGTACACATGAGAATAAGTGAGGCCTTTTTACATCTGTTCAGTCATGTTCAATTATCAGAGGCGGCCTGGCCTAGTCCCTGCAGGTTTTTGGGCCAGGTTTTCCCAAAATGGTTTGCCATTGCCTTCTTCCTAGGGCTAAGAGAGAGTGTGTGTAAGTGGCTCAAGGCCACCCAGTTGGCTTTGTGGCCAAAGTAGGACTAGAACTCATGGTCTTCTGATTTCTAGCCTGCGATAGCTTTGGTGATTTTATAAACTGAGCATACATCCTGCTTTTTGGAGCTCTTCACGGCAGATCTGATTTTTGCTTATTTATTTGCTTTCCTTTCATGAAGGAGGCAGGCAGGCAAATGAGGTCAGAAAAGATGACATTAAACAAAACAACAGCAGCTAGAGTTCACCTCTGGATCCACCTCACAGCCCAATGAAATAGACCACTGGCCACTCGCACTGGTTTCACTCAACACTTGTTCGGATTGGTTCTTGTTCAGGACTTGAAACCAATGTATTAGGAGGGAGGACACTGATTTTTGGGGAAGGTTGCCAAAAGGAATACTTAATGAAAGACAGATGATGCCCCAGAAATCTGAATTTGATCCAGGCTACAGATGGCAGCATTTGGATAATGTAGTCTATACTTGGCAATTCATCAGGGTCGAGACGGATTGGTCCTTGATTGGAAAAACACAGGAAATGTCAGGGCTGTAGGCTAGACTGGGAAGAAGAATGCGAAAGCAAACCACTTCCAAACTGGAAAAGAATATGGATATATTGACAAGTCAAGTTCTACCAGAGGTCAAGCTTTCCTGAAAGATATCCTTACTTCTGCCAAATTAGTATGTTAATTTCCACTTCTCCCATCAACTGAAGGTTTACAATATAGAATGATTCAAAGTGATACTTTGTGAGACAATTTGCATGAAACTATTCAGACTAGTTAGTATGACTATGCACGCTGCCGCCTGAATCACTTCCAGTGCAGGTAATTGTCAGGGTCTCTTCTCTGGGTAAATGTGACATGAAAAGACTATTATGCTAAGCAGAACTTAAAGTATTATTATTGGTAGGTTTCAATTTCTGATTAGTGCTACCTAGAAATGATGGCTGCTCTGCATTTACACATCATACTTAACCCATCACTCTTGGTTAAGAGTCACTTCACACAAAGAAAAAAGGCAACATAGTTATTCATTTTAATCAGCCAGAATAAGTATGTATATGTACAGTATATGTATGTATGTATATATTTGCATATACACACCAACATACACACACACATACACATGTATACACACACACACACACACACCATACTTACTCTGGCTGATACACACACACACACACACATACATATACATATAAAGATGTCTAGTTTTGTGATATAAAACTTAAGATGTCTATTTCTTTTGCTTTTTTATTGCTTTTTTACTATTTCTACTGCTTTTAACCAATACAGCATTCTATGTTTCTTAACTTCTCCTTGCTTCCAGCTATCATCATTTCTTTCAACAATTTTAATTCCAATTAGTATTTCTTTTAGTTTAATATTTCCAGTGATATGATTTGCATGTAAGCTAAATGACTGTGTACAAGCTTTGGTGAGCTCCTTTCCAACCTTTAAACCATTTAGCACTTTCATATTCTAAAACTATTTAATAGCTTCATGTTCTAGAACCATTTAGCACTTCCATATTCTAGAACAATTTAGTATCTCCATAATTTAGGACCATGTAGTATCTCCATATTCTAGAACCATTTAGTAGCTTCACACCCTATAACTACTTGGTGCCTCCATACGCTATTGTAAGTGTTGTTTGCTGGTCATCAAATTCTCCAACAGGCAGATAAGGAGGCCTGTGCTGGAGGAAATTAGACTACCAGAGTTCAATAATAAATGAATTAAAACTAGATGGTTCAGTGGAGGCCGCTATTAATAAAACTTAAATATTTTGGATATATATACCGTAACTTAAATACTTTGGATACCTAAAACAAAAGCAACAATTATGGGAGATGGTCCTAATGCTTGAAAAAATGGAAAGCAACTGAAAAAGAAGACAAAAGATAGGTTGGCTAAATACTATAATTGACGAGAAGCAAGAGTTTATAAGAACTCAATATCAGTTTCTGGTAGAAAAATCAGGTAAAATTATGTATATTGGGTCAGAGTCAGAATCAAGCAACAGCTAAGGAACTGTTTAGCATCTGATTGCGCAGTTCAGCAACCAACTTCCTAATCATGCTTAAATCTATAATGTAAACAGAATAAAAATACCATGAAATGCAGCTTGGAGAAGAACAGACAAATGTGTTGATGTTGTTTTTAAAAAAATTCTCAGGCTGATTTGTCCTGAAATGACAATGCGACTGCGCCATCTAGTGAAAACTGCTGAATGGACTCAATTATCCCCAAAGCTTCATAACTTCCTTCCCAATCACTGCACTTGTCACGCTATGTAAATCTGCCAAATACCAGAATGCTTAGAGAGGGGAAAAAGGCAAGAAACTGATTTTCACTTAGAGACTAATGACGCAGAAAAAGAGAAACCATGAAAGCCTCTCATCCACCCAGTCGTTTATCTTAAACATTATGATTTTAACATTAATTTTAAAACCCACAGCTGTGGTTGTATTACTCGTTTTCAAAGTTCGGGTCTACCCTGAAAATCCAAAATCTTGCAAACCGTGTTATTTTTTCCTCACAAATGGAATAAAACAGAGAATGTGGGGCTAGAACAAGGTTGAATGACTTCGCCGAAATTTGTACTCTTGAAATGTGTTGCAATTGCATCCTCCAGAATTCCCAATCTGTGACTGGCTGGGAAGTCAGAGAGATGCAATCCTAGCACATGTGAAAGGTCTCAGATTGGAGACATCAGGCATAAAAAAGAAGGGTGCATACAAACTGCTAAAGGCTGGAAGCAAGTTGTTTTGCTTTTCTCCTCTCACTTACTGACTCCACTTACAATTCTAGAGCTTAAAAAATTAAGGACAAGGAATAGCAATAAAAGTGAAAAAGAGGCCTATATAACTCATCCTCAGATTGATTAGAATTGGAGATTTGAGATTCAAAGAAGGCATGAATTGATTTGAGATTCAAGATAATGAAAAAAGTTCATGAGCTATAACAGAATAGCATCAAAATGGATAAAGAAATTTCATTTTTGGCAAAATGGGATGCATATAGGAACTATTTACAAGATATTATCCCTGCCAAGTTTCAGCTTGATAGCTTTTAAGGTTTCATTCCAATATATTTCAGAAACATTTCTCCTCTACTTCCTTAAAACTAGAAATAGAAGGGACGAGGAAAGGCAAAACAAAGACCTTCAGATGATCATCAAGATTAAAGAATCCAAATTATGCTGAAAAAAGGGAGAAAGTGTGTATGAATTGATTGTTGTGCACTGCTCAGAGTTGCCTCAGT
The DNA here is from genome assembly GCA_032468155.1 of Oxyrhabdium leporinum. NCBI lineage: Eukaryota > Metazoa > Chordata > Lepidosauria > Squamata > Cyclocoridae > Oxyrhabdium > Oxyrhabdium leporinum. The sequence continues at coordinate 34,367 of JANHFL010008866.1, forward strand.
GAGATGGGTCACTCTGTAAATTTGATTAATAAAATATTCCAATTAAGTTTATTTTTTAAACATAAATTTTAAATATGCATTTTTGGGGTGGTGGGTATGGGGAAGATATTTGTTCTTATTTTGTCATTTTGCTTTTCTAGACTGCAAGGCTTGGCATGACACTAACAAATGATCCTGGATTTGCCCTGATGGAGGGCTTTGCTGGCTCTGATCATTGTGTTTTATGGGTACCAGGATGGCAAGATTGGTCCCTCTTGGGATGAACTTTGCATGGGGTCCCTCTTGAGATGGACTGGATTGTGTGGAAATAGTTGCAAAGCCTGATCTCTTCTTTGTAGGAAGGAGTTGGAAGAATCGACCTAAAGGATGATGTACGTTGGCAGAATCTGGTCAGAGACTTCTGTAAGTGTTAGAAGGGTACTGCCCATTGCCTTAACTGGAAGGACATGATAAAAAATTAGCATAAGCACACTGCCACAGTGAGGTCCAAGCAGAAGTAAGATAAAAGTCTCCTTCTAGTTGCACCTAAATCTTAGTGACTACACAGATGTGTCTGAGCCATATTTTTTTTTACAATACTAAAATGACATGCTATTGCTTTGTTCTAGGATAAAATAAAAACTTCTCAACCTAGCCTATAGAACTGGAATTTCCTAGTGATCTTTCATCAAAGTACTAATCCAGTCCAGTCCTACTCTTGCTTTTTGAGATTAAGTAAGCTCTGCCACTTATCTGGGTTTTGTACCCTTACACATTTCTCTCCTCCCTTTAAAAAAAAAAAGCATCTGCACATGTTAACCTGGTGCCCATTCACTCATTGTGAAACTTAAGTCTGCCATAATCATGCAAGATCAGTCCCATTAGTGAATACTTGGTTTGAACCATGGATATATTCCTGACTGGCTAGCTTTGTGACTGTATATGAAGAATGGTGATTACTGAGCTCAACTTCTAATTCTGCTGATAGGATGAGTCTGGAAGTGTGATATGTGAGAACAAAGTTAAGTCTTGTAACTGGTCACATTCAAGAACCTGATAAAGCAAATAAAGCCCGAAGTAATGTTAGTCATGCTACATCAAAGGAACTATGATAAATTTGAAAACTCAGTGGAAGGTTGCTCATACAAATGACAGAAAGCCGATCACACTATTCAACTCATCCATATAGGAAACTGAAATATGTTCCATTATATATTCTCTCTAAGAATCCCAAGATCAGCAGAAAAGCCTTCAATTCTCCTTTTAGAATCACCCAATTGTACTCAGCACTTTGATGCGGGACTCCGCTTCAGTGTACAAATCTCCTTTGAAGATGAGAGCTGACAAAAGTGTCACTGAACTGAGTCACCCATCAGAAAGCTCTGCACAACCTAGCAAAGAATAAATCCTACCCTGCCAATGAATTCTGTCTCTACAAAGCATTGCTCAAATATTGTCCAGAGAACTATATTTCCTTCCTATTGCCCCAAGAAATAGTGTAGTTTTGCAATTGGCCTCAAACAGAGGCCTCATTCGGTGTTTGCAAATAGGAAATTACACCTTAGAACTTCACTGGGTTTGAGATCCAGAGGAATGCAACAATTGTTAATTGAAAGAGAGAGAGATAGCAAACCTGGATTGACATTGGAAATATATCTGGTGTCACATATTCAAAACATATATTCCTTACACTACATACTGTCATGATCAATATATCAGATATGTGACCAGGGGTGGGCTGCTGCATGGATGCAGAGGTTCGGGCGAACCTCTTGTTCTGAGCTTTGGCTGGGCCCACCCATCCGCCCTTGCCCTAAGCTACCACTAAATAACTCACCTTTCAGCCGCCCCAGCTGCTCAGGTGAGCTCCATGCTGCCCCTGCTGCACTCACCGGATCTACTTTCTTCATCAGCTACCTCCCTCTAGCTTCGCACGAGACCCAATGAGGCGCATGCGAGGGAAGTGAGCGTGTGTGCGAATGTGCACGTGCGACCAGCGGACCTCTTGCTACAGCAAGAGCAGCCCGCCTCTGGAAGTAACCATAGTTAACTGAGGTGTTGATTGAAACATTGTTTTTTAATCTGCAAAATCCCCAAAAGTAGCAACTCTGTCCAAAACCTATAGAACAGGAGTATCAAACTGGCGGCCTGCAGGCCAGATGCATCATGCGCAGGCCACGCCCACCCCAGCTCCGCAAATGGGAAAAACATCACAAAACGTCATATAACGGCAATGTGATGCAGCGAGTTTGACAATTTGCATAGCTCTTTGAAACACTTAACATCTTGCAGTCCTGATTCAGTTATCTGCGCTTAAGTGGATCCTCAATTCATTTCATAAATTTGCTTTAATTCAGTCACTCCGATTTATCTGAAACCTTGATTGAACACTCCTTTGAGCTTTGCATAACACAATTATGAAACTTTGAGTTCTGAGCTGGACTACAGATGGTCCTTAATGTACAACCATTTCTTTAACAACCATGCAAAATTACGATAGCTCTGACAAAAGCAACTTACAACTAGTCCTTTCATTTATGACCATCACAGTATCCCCATGGTCATGTGATCAAAATTCAGGTGCTTGGCAACCAGGATGTGCTGTATTTACCACAGCTGCAACATCTCGGGGTCGTGTGATTGCCATTTGCGACTTTCCTAGCTAGCTTCTGACAATGGGGGAACTCAGATTCGCTTAAACAGCTGTGTGATTCACTTAACAACTGCAGTCATTTGCTTAACCACTGTGGGAAGAAAAGTCATAAAATGGGAGAAAAGTCACTTAACAGCTGTCTTGCTTAGCAATGGAATTTTGGGGATCAGTTGTGGTCATAAGATTACCTGTAGTATGACAGCTAAGTTTCTAGCTGCAAATTTCTAAGTTGAAATGGATTTCTGCCAAAGCTGTCTGTTCCTCAGGCAAGCTACTCTCTCTGCTTGACTGCCAACTACCGTACTCAATTTTAAACTGGCTTGACTGGTTTTTTCTGTCTCCCAGTGTGTTTTTTTTCTTCTGGCAATGGATAACTCTAGTTTTCCTTCCAAGAAATGACTAGACATTTGCAAAATAGGCAATTGACATTTTCCCCCAATCATATATGGAAATTTTAATATCACGCTATTTTTGTACAGGCTTAGCATGGGAGGGAAGAGTATAATTGTTGGCACATTGTTACCTGCTAGACAAAGAATATTTTGTTTGGTAAGGTATTTGTTTTTTTACTTCTCATGTGTATTACAACAAACCTGAAACTCAAATAATGCCTATGTTTTTATCTTTCTTTGTTTAGTTTTCTTTCAAACTATTAAATAAGACTGATGTGTGAATATCTTGTTCTCCATATATAAGGCCACGTCTCCAACCTGATAATACTGGGACTTTTGATCCCAACTTATTTAGAAGACCTTAGTTTGAGGTAATACATGGAGATAACACGCAAACACCAAGTAGCATAAATCAACAAAAGACACATTAAAAAAAACCCTCTTAAGAAATTAATAATGAAAAATCACAGTTAAGTTCATAATAAAGTCTGCAAGCATCAGGAAAGAGGCCAAATCAAATAAAACAAAAATTCCATTTTAGCCTAAGGCTGATAATGAATTGTGTAGGACTGAGGTTTATCAGACTCTAAACATCCATAGGATTATTTCCATTACTAGTCTTGCTCTGAGAGCAAATTGGGGAATGTGTAGCCCCAGGATCTCTCATCCCTTCATCCCTTTTTGTTCCCTTTAGAGCCCCTTTGGCTGGGATTGCTGAAAACCAAGGTATAAATTTGTTATTTCATAGTGAGAAATAGCTGAAAGCTGCAGGACAAGCTATACAATAGGCAAAAATTACAGTTAAAAGAAGTCAATAAAGAATATTTGTAGTTCAGGGTCGAAATGAGGGGTCCTTGATGCTCTCTGAGCTTGCTTGTTTTCTTACAGACGTTTCATTACCCAACTAGGTAACATCATCAGTTCTAGAATATAAACTAGAATATCAGTTCTAAAATATAAAGTGACAGCAAACAGCACTCCTTACTTGCACTGATTATGGCTTTGGTAATGAAACGTCTGCAAGAAAACAAGCAAGCTCAGAGAACACCAAGGACCCCTCAGTTAAAAGAAGCACATGCATTCATGACTCAGTTTCACAGAAATGTTAAGGGTAGCTTTGGTCAAAAAATAAATAAAATAAAATAAAATATAAAATAATAAATAAAATACAAAATACAAAAATAATAAAATAAAATAAAATATAAAATAAACCCACTCCTGTCCCAGAGCATATGTGCTGAATGTTAAGGGTAGCTTTAGCCAATCAATCAATCAATCAATTTTCCCGCTTCTATCCCAGAGCATATGTGCTGAATTGATTTGGGTGAGAGGAGCAACAAGCCACAATCTCTCAAGAGTCTTTCAAGGATAGGCCTCATTCAGATCTCCAGCTTAACTTTTCTAAGAAATAACATGATTGCTGAACGGAAGCGGGAAAACAGAAGACCTACACACCATAGGCACCTCAGTCTCTGGAATATCAAGAAGTATTCTTAATTTTAGGGAAAACTGTGCCCCATCCAGAACCCCAGTAGGAGGCAGCACTTAATCAATCTTAACTGCCCCTTTTTCACATGGTGGGTGTCTGAATGCAATCTCTGAATCCAATGGTAAATCCACAAGGAAACAAAACAGATAACTTTAGCATATGGAGAATTGAAACCAATGTTTTCCCCAAGAAAAACAACAGCACCCATCATTCTCCAGAACTCTGTGATCATTTTAAGAAGCAACTGATCAGCTGCCTGTAAGACTTATCCAGACTTCTGAAACACTTGTATCCTACCAAACAACTTGATTTTTAGGATAAAATTATACTATTTAAAAGGGTGATATTTGAAAGAATGGCTCAACATGTGAGGGTTTCAAAGTTATTGCTTAGCAGGAAATGATAAAACAATACAAATTCCTAAAGAGTCACAGAAATAAAATCATAATCTGTTTTTTTTTAAAGGCTAACAGAAAATTACAGCTACAGCATGCTTTAAAATGTCTACCAATGTGGTACTTTATGTACAAAAAAGTATGCAATTTCCTCTTCTCTTCCCTCACCCCCCAAAGAGTCTGTACCAGTCTATTGGTATATGCCTTCCCTCAGAATACAAATGATAACTCTACAAGAATAAAGATTTTGCCAAGAATTTTAACTTAGTATAAAATGCAGTCCACATTTTTGAAGTTGAAGAGTGTAATTTCACTAGTTCATATCACTGCATGAAAGTTTATTATCTTCCATTTACAGCACAAAAACAAACATAAGCCGGCATTTAAGGATTACAACAAAAATGGATTTTATTCAAAGGGCAGTGAAAGATCTTTCATGGAGTCAGCTTGCAACATTTTGACATCTGAAGCAGGAAGCAAAAAGATACTCCCATATCCCACTGCTTGTGCCAAAACTTTGAATGGTATCAAATCTGACTTCTGTTTTGATCTCTAATGGTTCACTCTGCTACCTACCTAAGAGAACTAAATTGAAATGCCTGAACAGCAAATGTGTAGCTTTTTTCATCTACATCGTAAACTGACTTTTCATATAATTACAAGCCTACTTTCCATGCCTTTGCAGTTGCAACGAATGGAGGTGTTTTCTGAAAGTTTCTAGTTTGAGTCAACTCATACTCCAGTAAATCCCACCTCTGCTGTATCATGCATTTTTAGTAATTCCAGGATGTAAGCTGTTCTGAGTAGAGCTGCCTTTTGCAATTGACTGATGGAGAATCTATGGTGACTTTTAACTGTAGTCCAATTTCCTCTGGCAATTTGTTGAGTTTTTTGCGGGCATGCCAATTAATAGTCATTTTTTTTCCTCCAGTAATTTGTTCCTATACAATCCAATGTAGCCGAAATATGAGACTAGAAGAATTTGAAACAAAATCAGTGTGCTGAATATACAAGCCATAGGCCACAGTCTATCCACTTTATCACCATTGGGAATTTTACGCCAGTAATGGAGTGGAAGTAATTACTGCTGGTAGTCCTCGACATACAAAAGTTCGTTTACTGATCTTTGGAAGTTACAGTGGCACTGAAAAAAGTGACATGACCATTTTTCATATTTATGACCGTTACAGCATCCCCTGTAGTCACATGATCAAAATTTAGACACTTGGCAACTGGCATGTATTTATGATGGCTGCAGGGTCCTGGGTCATGTGATCACCTTTTGTGACCTTCTGACAAGCAAAGTCAATGGGGAAGCCAGATTCACTTAACAAACATGCTACTAGCTTAACAACTGCAGTGATTCATTTAACAACTGTGGTAAGAAAGATCATAAAACGGAGCAAAATTCACTTAACAAGTGTTTCACTTGGGCTCAAGTCATAAGTCAAGTTACTTTTATCATATTTGGGGAACATGAACATGAAGTGGGGTTTTTTTTTGGTTTGGTTTGCTATAGCTCTAGTATAAGGGAATCCTTCAAGCTATTACTCAAATAATTCCATAATCCAGGATCACCTAAGTTTAAGGAACTAAACTCAAAAATAGTTGTTTATTGCTCTACTACTGTACTTTTTTTTGAATGATTAGATCCATTTCAGATCATGATATGAATGATGCGATAGTTATCTTATCACTCTGACTGATTTCACAGTCTCATTACAATTAGAAGGCTCATTGTAAAAGACTCTGCACATGGACATCACCAGAAGGTCAACACAGAAATCAGATTGACTATGTGCTCTGCAGCCAAAGATGGAGAAGCTCTATACGGTCAGTAAAAACAAGACCAGGAGCTGACTGTGGCTCAGATCATGAGCTTCTCGTTGCAAAATTTAGGCTTAAATTGAAGAAAGTAGGGAA
>JANHFL010008866.1:41297-60726 GCA_032468155.1 Oxyrhabdium leporinum
CTGTACATTAGATTATTAGATACTTTGATTTGTACGTAGAATCTGCATAAACTGATGAGACATTGTGCCATAGGATTCGGTGGGTGGGGGGGAAGGAATGCTAGATTGCTCTATTTCAAATGTCTCCTATTTAAACCCGAAATACCAACCTGTAGTGCCTGTATTAGCGATTGAGGAAGCCCAGAAAGTTGAACTTGGCGTGTTTGAACTTGGACTCTGCAAAGGACTAACCGAACTATTGAGAGCGTTTAGTAGGGAGTTTGGAGGTGTGGATGTGTTGACAGATAAAGTGGTTGGGCCCAAAAGACCTATTAAAATAATAATAATAATAATCAGGTAAAAGAGAGAACGAGTGATTTTACTCTTCTTTTGGATGATGAAAACACTCAAAGAAGATCCACTCTAGATGGACTAGATGCCTACTTCTCTCCTTGGATGTTGCTCCTAACAAGAAATGGGGTTTGCCTACGGAGATTCTCAGTCCTCCGAGTCACGGTTGTCCCAAAGGTGTTTTTTTCAGGAGGCAACTGGACTTTCTTTTTGTTTGAAGATGTTACACTTCTCATCCAAGAAGCTTCTTCAGTTCTGAACAGAAAAAGCTTCTTGGATGAGAAGTGAAACGTCTTCAAAGGAAAAACAAAGAATGCCAGTTCCCTTTTGAAAAAGCACCTTTGGGACGAGAAATGGGGTGTTCCCCAGGCCTTCTTTTGCTCTTCGAAGAATTGCAGTTAATAGTCTACCTTGGAAACAGGTCATCAAGGCTTCATTCGGACAGCCCGTAGCCACTTAACTCGAGAGGTACACCTTAACATCTACGACTGCAGTTCTTCCTTCACTGCTGACAACCTCCCCACCTCCACAAATCTCTACCTCACATTTCCAAGTTCTTCTCTAATTCTTCTATTTCCCCTCATCCGTTAAACAGATGTTTTCCTTTCAGTTATTGTCTTTTCTTATGTACAACAAAAAAACCCCAAACAAACAGACACATATCAACATCATCTTACATGTCGAAGCTATTGTTCAGCCTACTTTTTAAATAAATCCATAAACCAGGGGTCTCCAACCTTGGCCACTTTAAGACCTCTGGACTTCAACTCCCAGAATTCCCCAGCCAGCCATGAATTCAGCTCTGGGAGCTGAAGTCCTCACGTTTTAAAGTGGCCAAGATTGGACATCCCTCTCTTAAACCTTGAAAGCTCATGCTGAAAAGATTTGAAAATATTAGGTTGTAGATCGTACCAAGTCCAGTTAGTCCAAGGCCGGCTGAGGTCAAGATGTCCAAGCCAGGACAAGGAAGGCCAACTGGGCAAGAGATGGGGGAGGGATTTGTTGCTACGGCAATACCGCTGCTTTCCAGACCCAGCAGACATTTCCGTGCTTCATACATGTTTAAGGCATTTCGCTCAACGCTTTTCACGATCACAGACTGCGAAAAGAAAACACGGGGTATGAGTTTCTGACAGACATTTCAAACAATTCCAGACAACTGGCAAGAGTCACCAGCCTTGTTTACAAATCCTCTCTTGAAGAAAGCTCCTCCTAGTAGCAACAGAAAGAGAGTAGTTGTGGTTCCTAAACTATATACTTTGATTTATACAAAAAAAATAAAATAAATCTGGAATGGTAGGGTGCATTTTGGTTGGGATTCTTGGCTACAATGTACAGTCATTGAAACAATATCCCTGTTCTGTAATATTTCAGAAGAGGAAATAAATTAGGCTTTGTGTAAAGGTCCATTCAACATTTCAGCCTTGTTTAGAATCACACCACCCAACAATATCCAATCATTGATATAAATGTAGTTATCTCTGCTTTAGGCAGCCAAACTCTAAGCTCAGATTTCTGTCCTTGTTTAGAACTTTGTGGGAAATTATGGAAAGTTTGCTAATTTATTACATCACAGTGCTTTCCAAGTCAAATAAAAATATCAGATCATAACTTTTTTTCCCCCTCAGCATATAGGTCTCTAGAAACTGGATTTCTCATGTTCTACAGCTCTGACACTTTCCACATTTAACTTTATGCCAACTTTCCTTAACAAACAAGTCACCACCATAATTGTGACAAAGAAAAAGGATGTTTTGACACAGAACAAGAACTGGTTTGATTCATCTTGGTGGCAAAACAATGGCTGCTTTATTTAAATCTGCCTCTTGGGTTGTTATCTGCCTCTTGTCAAGTTGTCAAAAAAGCCTTTCCTTGTTGTGTGCATCAGCCTAAGAAGATCAAGGCTGTGAAGAACTTTGAAAAAAACATCTGGTCAGATTTTATTCCTTGCTTGTGTTTCTCTTAGCTTTAAAATTACATAATAGTGAGATACTGGCTACATCCTTGTTTTTCTTGGAAGCTTCAGTCCAACATTGAAGACAAACTTTCTTGTACTTTTGTAGGAATTAACTTGATATTAAAAATATAATCTGATGATGTCATTTCAAAGACATCGTTTACTAATTAATAAAGATCTTTTTTTATTTACATTAGCTATTATACTTTGGTAACTAGATATGCTTGTTTCTGTTAAATAACACAGACACCAAAACCAAAGAAAGGAAACTTAACAGTGTGAAAATTATTACACAATATACTTAATTTCACATGACAGTGAAATAATGTTTAGGATCACCCAACACAAATCAGAGCCCAGATGTTCAAGACGGATTTAGGAAAGGCCAAGGAACAAGACATATTATTGCTGATGTGTGCTGACCTACTTAGAAAACCAAACAATACCCAAAATAAGTCAATATGTGCTTCACGGACAATAGAAAGGTCTTTGATACGTGTCAATCATGTTAAGCTCTCAAGGGTCCTTAGGAAAATGGGAATCATAGAGTATCTCATTATCTTCATATAAAATGACACAAAGGAGAACAAGCTACAGACTGCATGGCACACGGCGAAACGAGCTGGCTCCAGAGTGGAAAAGAAGTGAGACGGGGCTGTATTCAACCTAAATACTAAACGAATACTGGATTCATAACAACTCAGTCTAAAGCAGAATTCTGGTTATAATAACTCTATTATTACAATGTCCAGAAGGTAAAGGCTTCCTCTGCTCAGTTGTGTCCAACACAAGAGGGAAATATTCATCTCTGTTTCTTAGTCAAGGTAGCCAGCCATTCTCTGAAGACACTTCTGTGCTCCTGCGACCAGCATGACTATACGCCGAGGTGCGCAGAAAGCTACTGCTTTCCCGCTGAAGTGGTACCTATTTATCTACCTGCATTTGCATGCTATAGAACTGCTAGGTGGGCAGGAGCTGGGACAGGAATGGGAGCTCGCCCCGTTGCGCATTGCTCCGGTCTTGAACCCGGGCTACCAGCTTTCCAGCTGACAAGCTCAGCGTTTGTAACCGCTGAGCCATCCTGCCCGCTGTGATGATCAGAAGGGAGCTGGCTTAATTTTCAAGCAGGATAGTTAAAAGCTAAATATAGCCTTGTCCAGAAAAACTAGAGTCCGTTCTACTCACCTTACTCGTCTGTTTTGGCTTTGGTTTAATACTGATGAAGACATCTAGCTGTTCCATCAGCTGGGTAATAAAATGTGGTTCTACGTCAATTTCTTCCTTCATATCAAACATCAGCACAAGAGGAAGGCAGCCCTGGAAGATTTTAAGTGCAAAAACCAATATAAAGTTCAAGAAGCCCTTCATGTTTTGTGCAGCGCGCAGTTGAACAGCAATCTCCTGGTCACCATTCCTAGCATGAACACATCCCCTCCTCTACATTTTACTCACATGGTCTTTCTGACAAGAGGTTTCCAGACTCTAGAAACGCCAATTCTTTGACATTTCCATACTGACAAGCGTGTATTTCTCAGGATGTTTCACTGTTTGAGTTCTCAGCAGTTCAAGAAGATGGGAGACGCACCATGCCTGGTGACATCTGGATAGGATCTACTATACGACCAAGACCTTACAAGTTCAGCTTCTGCCTAGATGAACCCCACCAGTTTTGGAATGGAGGGTTAACTAAAACTTCCAAAGATCCCCTTTGAAACCAAGAGTCATGCAGATGTATTGGGAATAAATCTTCTGATCCTTTCAGCAATAGGAACACACACACACACACACACACAAATCCTTACGAGCTAATTATTTGCATGCAGGCCGATTACAGATCATGCAACTTGCAAGACATGGAAAATGCAAAAATGAATATGTGAAAACCAGAAAGACAAGACAATTTGGCACTGAAAACAGAAAGATGCACGTAAAACACATACAAACAAAAATATGTAGCGAATCCGGCCCATTGCACCTGATGAGATGAAAAATGTTATATCTTTCAACAATCAAAACCATATTGTCCATAAATTTGCAGTTTGTATCTTTTCATTTCAGTTCTACCATCTGGACCAAGATGGTAGAAGAACAGTTCTAGAACAGTTCTAATTCAAATGTTTTAAAGTGGTTGTTCTATCTTGCCTTTTAGTCTTAACTTTTTAACAGAATAGCAGAGTTGGAAGGGACCTTGGAGGTCTTCTAGTCTACCTCCAACTCTTTCTGTTGATGCTCGTGTTCTTCTTTGCATCTTTCATTCTACAAGGAATTCCTCTGAATATGCTCCAGTTCTTTATGCCTTAAATGTGGAATGGCATATGCTAGGTTTGAATATTAAAATGATAACAGAATAGATAAAAAGAGAACCAGGTCTTACCATCCCATAAAATGCGTGCTCCCTTGCTGCATTGAAAGAAACAATGGCTGTGTTAGTGACTATCCAAGGCATGCACAGGCCACAAGGTTATGTGATGCTATCTAGTGAATTCCTGTGGCTACTCTCTTTGGATTATGGGATTTCAACATTCAACATCTTCTTTGCACTTTGCAAGTCTCAAATTCCAAAACAACTTCAAGACAACTTCAGACTCAAGGAAATTCTGGACTGGATTCAGTCAGACCTCACTTTTTTTTGTCCAGGAATTTTCAAATAACAGAATAACAGAGTTGGAAGGGAGCTTGGAGGACTTGTAGTCCAAGCCCCTGCCCAAGCAGGAGACCCTGAACCATTTCAGACAAATGGCTGTCCAGACTCTTCCTCTTCCATTGCTTATCTTGCCTTCTGTTGGCTTTGGAAAATCATACCAGCTAACTGAATAACCATTCTTGAGATGAGTAATTTAAATATCTGCCTCACCAGCCAAGAGAAGCAGGTTCAATCAGGTTCCCTGATTTCAGAGGGAGACACAGAATCCTTTAATGGGATTCCACACATGGCAATTCTCAGTTGCAATGTATGTATGGCTGTGAAAATTCGACCATAAGGAAGGCAAAGAATGTAGGCCTTTGAACTATGGTGCTGGAGAAGACTCCTGTGAGTCCCTTGGACTGCAAGGCCATCAAACCGATCAGTCCTAGAGGAGATCAACCCTGACTGCTCTTCAGAAGGCCAGATCCTGAAGAGGAAACTCAAAGACTTTGGCCGCCTAATGAGAAGGAAGGACTCCCTGGAGAAGAGCCTAACGCTGGGAATGGTTGAGGGCAAAAGAAGAAGAAGAAGGGGACGGCAGAGAATGAGGTGGCTGGATGGAGTCACTGAAGCAGTCAGTGTGAGCTTAAATGGACTCCGGGGGATGGTAGAGGACAGGAAGGCCTGGAGGAACGCTGTCCATGGGGTCACTATGGGTCGGACATGACTTCATGACTAGTAACAACAACAAAAGACAGTGTCTACATACCCCAAGAGATGTCCTTCCTGCTCTCCCCAAAGGGGCATTTTCTTATTTCATTCTTGACTATTGCTCTGTGCCAGAATAGTGGCCCTTGTTGCAATACTTAGCTGAAAAGAACAAAAGGGTGAGGTGGATTGTGTAAGGGAAGATACCAACATCTAAAGACTTGAACTGGTTCTGACTAGCATCTCCACTGTCTCTGAGTGATTGGCTGTCTCGTCTTCAAATGAGTTTGTAGAAGCATCAGAAACAAAATGTGGAATACAGTCTCACCTCCTACTTATTGCAACTCCTACTCATATTCCCTTATTATCTCCACATTTAGACTTAGAATAACTTTATTGTTGTTTTGAATGTACACTGATCGGCATACATTAAAATGAAATTTCATTGCATACAGCTCTCAAAGGGTCACCAACTCCTATTATGCCTCTTACGCCTTTCCTTCAGGAGAGCACCACATCAGCTCTGGGCATCTAGAGCGAACAATCCATATATGCCAGCAGCAGGCATGGTTTTCTAAACTCTGGAATAATTCCCCCAATCTGTCACCTGAAGCAGCTGCTTCATCTTCTCTGTCATCTCATTTCCTGATCTTGTCTTCCCCACACCCACTCCGCCCCTTGTGCAACTCTCAGATGCTTTTGAAAATTAAAAAAAAAACTTTACAGAGGAGAAAAGGTCTCATACAGGAAGAAAGTGATTGATGCCTACTACACAGGATGTTATTTGTGACTGTTGTGGTTTGCAGCTGCCCCGTGTGTGCATTTATTATTATTACTGGGTTTTTTTCTTACTGAGTTTTTATTCTATGTTAGACACTCCTTTTATGTTAGACATTAAAATTTCATGTTAAATAATTTCTGCAACGTAGGCAAATCCATCAGAATGGCATAAAAGAGCGATGTGTCATTTAAAAGTTTTATATTTGATTAATGCTTCCTATCTTAAAATGCATTCCAGAACTCATCTAAAATGCATACACTAGCATCATATTGATCAAACTAAAATTTAAATCAAAATGTCCATGTAATCACTTGCACATGAATCTCTATCAATAGATAATAGCTACAACACTAAAAATTAGTACTTCTGTTATTGACCCAGGACGAAAAGCCAGCTTTATAAGATTTTTTAAAGTCCATAGACTGAATAGGAAAAGCCAGCTATAGTAAACATGCTCTCCCTAGTAGCCTTTTAAATAACTGAAATCCTTTTAACAGCTTTTTGTTATACTAAATCAGCCATCTTAGCTTGGTGTCCTCCAAGTGAGTTTAGTCACACTGCCTGGAAATTGTGAGAAAATTGTGGAAATTTGACATGTCTGGAGAACTCAGTTTAGGGAAATTGACTTAAATCTTTTCCTCCCCATCTTTTCCATTTACCCCATAACTATTGTCAGAAGTACTTCATAGACTGATTCAGTTTATACGCCCTTCACTATAAAAATATGTAAATCAGACAAACTGACACAAACAAACTGAAGCATTCTTCAGTCATAGATAATAGGAATTTACATGAAAAATCTTAAATATTTTAAATCAAGCTATTGTTTTGGAAAGTTACCTAGCCAAAATATATTTCAGTTATAAAAGTTATTGCTTTTATATGATACTGCGTTGTCAAAATTAACATAACATTCTTTTTGATTTTGACAAACCATGCTAAAGTTGAAGTGTGCCTTTTCCAATGAATATTGGCCAAATGTAATTGGCAACTGTTGTAGTATTAAAGGTAATATACAATTTTACAAATGTGTCTCAAGAAAACCACAGTTCAGAATGGAGTTCTCTCTGTAGAAAAACATATTTTCAGTGCAATGGGATTTTAATGTATTGCAGTTCAAATGGTTAATGGGAAAATAATTAAATAAAGCAGCTAAACATTTGGCAAAAAAGAATGAAAAATCAAAATTGTGAAAAACTTTATTGACATCCACATTTGTGCATTCATTCAGGATAGTGCTGGTAGAATCAATTAATCTACATATGGGCTTACAGAGTGTTCACTGCCTGTAATATTTCATCTATCTAGCGTAATATCAACTTCTACTGATCACAACGTTTAGAAAAGAGCAGCATAAAAGTTTATTCTTAAAACAGGCTAAAAATTCCAAGGCACTTAAGACAAGAATTCTCTCTCCAGTTCATATATTGATGGCCGACCTGCTTTACTCTTCATCCTACACAAAGGTACCGTACAGTCGCTATTCTGACCTTCCACGTCCATATCCAATAAAGAGGGCATGTGGAATTTAGTTCTTTCCTTGGTATCAGTCAATGACTTAGCCTTTGAATCTCTGTCGGCCTCTAAATTACCCATTTCAAAAGGGTTTGGCTTTGTATTTTGAGAAATAGCCAGCCAGGGATCCAATCTGCTTCTTAAAGAAGAAGGTCGAGGTCTTGGAATAATATTGACAATTTCTTGCTTCCCTGGTGAAAGGTCATTTTGAAAGCTTGTTTGTGGCGTAGCAGATGCCTGCAGATTCCCAAGTGTTTCATTAGAAATTCCATTAGCTGAGTGGAAGAGAAAGACATTGAAGAGAAATATAAAGCAGAGTTATAGTGCTGCTACAGTAGAAAAATATATATATTAGCCACCACTAACATTTAATTCCACAACAACAAGTAGTATGATACTGAATTATTCTAAGAGCTCCACCCCTCTGCCCTACACTGTGCTTTTTTCCCCTAGCTTGTCTTCTCTGAGAGACAACAGGTATTGAATTAAGAGACTGAAGTCTTTCTAACCAACTGCTATATTAATAGCAACACCAATAGCACTTAGACTTATACACCGCTTCACAGTGCTTTATAGCCCTCTCTAAGCATTTTACAGAGTCAGCATATTGCCCCCAACAATCTGGGTCCTCATTTTATCGACCTCAGAAGGCTGGAAGTCAACCCGAGTCAACCCTTAGCAGGTGAGAATCGAACTGCCGAACTGCTGGCAGCCGGCAGGCAGCAGAATTAGCCTGCAATACTGCATTCTAACCACTGTGCCACCATGGCTCTTAAGTTTCTACCTTGAAATATTGAAGTCAAAACATGAGTACGTCGGCTATGGGACAGCTATTTTTCAGTCTCAGTAATTCCCACTGTTTCTTTTATGATGCTTATGAACTACAATATTCTTTCGAGTTATTCATCATAACCATCTGAACCATCTCTCTCACACACACACACAAATACCATTTTACTCACTTATGGAATGACATGCATTTCCATCTGACCTGGTCCGCCGATGACCCCACACTTTGACTTTTGGAGAAATGGCATTGGCTGCACATTGAGGTTCTTGCTTCAAAGGAGGACTGGGAGATGGCAAATCAGGACGGACAGTCCGATCAACTTTGTCTAGTTGTTCCTGTTTGCCTATCTGACTTCCAGGCAAAAAAGGTTCAATGGGAGCATCTTCATTGCCAGGCACTGTGGTCATAACTGCATCGTTATTGTCGGACTGAAGGAGGCATTTAGTAGAAATGGAAGATATGGACAGGAGGTTCACCGTACTTGCACCTGGAGATGATGAAGGGACACATGCCTCCTCTCTCTTAGCCTGCAATCTCACAGGGCTTGCACTTCTCCGAAACTTCGATGCTCGCTGAAACAGGCTGTCGCGTTTCTTCTTTTCCTCCTTAGGCAACATTTCATCTCCACTTTGCAATCTGTTTGGCTCCCTAATATCCAAGCCTATAGCTATTGAGGCTAGAAGGACAGCGCAACCATACAATACAGTGTCCGTTTTCTTTTTCTGTAACGTTCTGCTGATACTATTTGTTGGAGTCATTTGTGGAGTGCTATTTGCAGAATTTCCTTCAAAGCTGTCCTGTTCTGTAGAATGTAGTTCTTGGTCATCCTTCCAAAGAGGTAGATCAATATAAGCCTGATTTGGCAATTTTAACTGCTTTGGTCGCTTAGGATCAAGGCCTTCAGGGGAAAGTTTCTGTTCTGTACAAGTGCAAAATTTATTGATGTGTTTATATATTATATTCAGAAGTTAAAGTATTTAGAAATGATCAATATGAAATTATAGATAGCATGATAACGGTACAATCAGAATGTACTTCTTAAATAAAAAGAATAGTTTATTGTATCACACAGTAATACAAAATTCCTGACTAGTGAAAACCAAGTAAGAAAATAACTTAAAAACCACACAGGTAGATTTTTTTTAGATTCCATGTTTTTCAGATTTTTTTCTTTGCTGTGAACCAACGCTGTTTCTCCTATATCCACAATCCCCCTCCATTTTTATGAATGTCAATTGAATAAAACTTCTAAACAATTGTCTCACTTGATTTTCGTGTCCAAAAGAATTCAATGTGTATAGGTTTATTTTCAACAGTTCCATTAGAAGGACCTTAGATTCAGGATATGACTATCTGGATCTGAATTTACTGCCAAGAGCATATGACAAGATAAAATATTTTCTGCAATCATTCTTATAAACGCCAAATATATTTTAGGGAAGAGAAGGCATATTTAATAAATATGGAATAGATCTAAATTCTACCTTGAGCTAAGAGAGTTCTCTTGATATAACTAGAACTTCCCAATATTTCTCTGATGCCTTGTAAATCTGCTCTAAAGAAATCCGCCAATCCTCCAGCACAGAATTGGGGCACCATGGAAGTGGGTGGAAATTTGATTCAAAGAAATTTGTCAGTTCCACTAACAGAAAGATACCACTGGATATAATCCTCATGCATCAGAGCAAGGGGACCTTAGATTTCCTTCCTTTGTAAAATGTGGAATTGGTCAGGATAGCAATTCAATTAGTACCTGAGTGTTTGAGTGTTCTTCCCTTTTAGAGACTGAAAATAATTGTATTTCAACACCTACCTTGGTCCATGAACAAAGAAGCTAATGGGACACCTATATGATTCTTCATCAAAAGTGCTGACCAAGGACTACCACCATCTGAGAGAGGTCTTATTCTGAAAACAGAGGAACACTTAATTCTAACAAGCATTACTCTTTTTTATACAAAAAATGATTCTAAAGACATAATAAACAAAATGAAGAATGCAACTGTGTTTCTCCTGCACAGCAGAATATATTGAGCCTTTGCTACAATATTGGACTAATTATGTAAGCCATAGGCTGACTATAAGTCCACCATATTTGAAGGAACACACATTTTTCAATATGTGTTAATTTAGGAAAAGTTATTTTTTTCCAATGCAAAGTTTGTTTAGAAACTCCTGTCAGTTGTATTATCTGAAGTTTGAACATATTTTTTCCTAACTTGTAAGAAAATATAATAAGGATAAGCTTATTTCTTTTTCAGAATCAGTTAGTAGCTAAGCTGCAGGCCTTTAATGTAATTGATAGTTCTCAACTTCTTTTAACAATAACTTTATCCAGAAAAAGTACAGCCTTAGATAATTAACTCTTCTCATCCTGTAATTTTGTGTTAGTAATTCATGTTTGCATTTAGTAAGAACTAGGAGTGTTTAAAAAAAACCCAGGTCTCTATCCCTACCTCCAATTTTTCCGATATAAATTGCAACAATACAATCATTGCTTTTTATGTCTATTACTCCCATGGAAGGAACAACAGAGGTGCCCACTAGCTTGTTTTGTTACTGAATATGGTGTGCAAAATAACATGCTCCCAGAACACTTCTATGAACGAGGAACTCTGCACATTCGTCTCCCTTACTAGTAATATTTCAACTCTGCTGTCCATGCCCTGGAACCGCACATAAAGGCAGATTCCCCTAGCAATGGGAACTGGATAGTCTGTGAACAAGCAGAGGCTTGTGGAAGCTCACAATAGACTCTGAACGTTGAGATCTAAGTTGTCATACTTTCTCCAGCCAAGATTCTCTCTCCTGAACTAAAAAGAAAGTAGAGGACTTTGATATACTCTCCCTAAATCTCTGCTGCATCTGTTTTGCTCCATTTTGTAGGGGATGATCTTAAGTATTTGGGATACAAAGCTGAGAAAGAGATTAGGTTTAAGTCTCAGTCCTCAAATTTTCAATTCAATACTTTCCCTTACTGAATCTGCATATTTTGACACAAAGAACTCATGAATATTCAGTCCAGCATATGCAATTGTACTTTTGATTTGTCCATTCATGCAGCTCTATTTATTTCAGTGTCTTCACAGTTGTGTGAGTTTTCATTGTCTCCCATCTACATACCATTAAATTTCCTAAGAAGCACAATATCTATTAATTTTTCATAGACACACTGTATTGTCTATTCTCATGGTGCCCATCAACCATACCTCTCTTTGCAGTCTGAACGCTCTTTTGTTTGAACTGAGTTTGGCCCCCAAGTACAACCTTTCTTTTTAAAGCTTCTTTTCACCTCTTCGAATTCTTCCTGGTGATAAGCTGTGCTCCTTCCCCATGTTCGGTTGCTCTCATCAGAGGTTACTGGAAAAAGACAAAAGATCTCAACAAGAATTCGGCATCTACCCTAAGATTTGCATTACAGTACTACCGTAGAGACAACTTTCCCTTCCAAAGTGCAGGTAAGAAGATGATCAAATGAAGCAAGCAAAGACTGAATCTACCAAGGTAAGAGGGTAAGAAAAGAAAGTCAATCAACAGATAGTGATTTTTTTCATGCTTTTAATTTTTCTTTATTTTTAGATAAATTCAGATCAGCTACTATTTCTGAATACTTTCATTAGATATAACTGAAATAATGTCTTCTATGAGAAAAGTCAAGACTTAATATGCAAATATAATATTTCTGTTAATCAGAAATCGCTGCAATGGATATCCAAGTAAGTATTCAGCTTATTACTTTATACAAATTAAGCTAAGAAATCCAACCAACCAACACCTTGTATTAGTGAATATCGGCTTGCCTTTTGTCTGAACCCCACAGGGAAGTTCATATTCACTTGTGATATCTACATCTTGCTGGTACACATATATACTGTTTCTTTGCCCGTTAGCTGTACTTGAGTCAGTTTTGGAAATCACTGAAGAGACAATTAGAGAATATACATGAATCCACCCGGCGGAATTTTGGCTTGATAGTAAATCAACACCAGTTTCAATATTTTTTTCTTAAATAGCTGAGTCTTAGAGCCCAATGATTGCATGCTAGGAATGGCTCAACAAAGTCTGGCAGAGAACAGCATAGGAATGATGACAGGTCGTCCTTGACTTATAACCACCATTGAGCCCCAAAGTTCCATTGCTAAGCAAGACAGTGAGTTTTGCCCCATTTTAACGACCTTTTTGACACAGTGAATCATTGCAGTTGTTAAATGAATCATGCGTTCCTTAAGCGCATCTGGCTTCCCCCATTGACTTAGTTTGTTGGAAGCCAGCTTGGAAGGTTACAAATGGTGATCATGTGACCCCTGGGCAGTGCAACTATCAAAAATACAGGCCAGATGCCAAGTGCCCATCAGGATGCTGCAATGGTCTTAAGTGTGAAAAACAGTTGTGCCCCTTTTTTTCAGTGCCGTTGTAACTTTAAATAGTCTCTAAACAAATGGTTGTTAATTGAGGACTACCTGTATGCAGTATTATCATGCAGGTCTAGGACTGAGGAGATTGAGGATCTAGTAGTCTTTCCTAAAATCTAAAAATTCACTGGGTGATTATGACCAATCATCCTGTCTTAAGCCCATCCTATTCCACAGTAAGAAAAGTGAAAGATGGAATACACTGTATGCTGCCTTGAAGCTCCTGGAGTAAAGGCCAGATATAGGATTACAAATGAATGAATATATAACTTCTTGGGGAACCATCTTTAATTAACTCAATCCTATGATTTGTAATATTTCCCTCAACACTTTAATTGTTATTGAGTTATACTTCCCTCAATAGTTTAATTGCTATTTAATAGTGTGAAATCCCCACTGATGATTTTGTAGCACTTATCCAGTCTGGGCAACATGCCTTAGGCATTTATTTGATTTGAGTCAGTTTAACCATCTATACACACACACACAAAAAAAATTGAATTCGGCATTGCTACACAACTCCTATTATATCTCACAGAACTGGAAACAGTTCTGAAGACAGCAAGAAGATAACAATGACAGCCCGTTCATTGTGAGAATGACAAATTTATATATTACTGCATTTTTCTAAATATTCTGGATTGTACCTTAATATCTGTATGTATAGAGAGCACACAAAAATGAATTTATACTTCCCGCAGACTCCTGAAAACAGTAAAGTTTTAGGGCACTGTAGAATGGGCTGAACGGACTATGGTAAATGAGGATATTGCCAAAAAAAAAAATCAATGGAAGCACTTCGGGAATATAAATTCCCCCTTTCTCTAAGAAACCTCTGTAATTCATGCCCCTGGTTCTGATGGTTCCCCAATTGTTGGACATGACATTTCAATAAGTGTGATATTTCTAGAAAAAGTGCGATCATCAATGCCTGGGGGCATCTAATAGTACTTGCTATTCATCTGAGATTATCAATGTTGCCTCTCAGTGATTAACACACAAAGACTCCTTCTGCAGGAAGCAAATGAGGAAGGGGAAAAACCATATGATAGTGTATCCTAAGATCTTTTCAAATTTGCAAATTCTAGGAGTTCCAGGAACAATCTAAATGCAGAAGATGGCTTAAATTCACCTAAGGGCATGTGCATTTCTGAGACTTTCAACCAATTCTGATAAGTAGTTTCTCTTTTGAATTGAATCTGATTGGGATGAGGGTGAAACCTGCACTCTTATTTACTTAGTGAAAGAATTATAAACTCAGTAATTTATTTCGCCCGCTTCATGGTCTTGGAAAGAAAGAAACTGAGAGCCCAATCTAATTTTCAAAAAAGTAAATATTTAATATAATCTTAGTAAACTGAGTTCTATTTGTTGGAGATTCAGACCGAGAATGAAATTGAAATATAAGAAATTTACTGGAGCTACTTCATAGAAATTGCAAGTGGACTTGGATAAAAATAAGAATTTTGAGAGAAGAGGCAAAAGACAATAGAAGAAAACAGGAGTTAGAATTTTATTTATGGGACTTAAGAAGCCCAGGAGGAAAAAGGAAAACAAATATGAAACCAGTTTATTTAATTTTGATTAAATAACGAGTTTCTATGTCTGGCAATGCTTAATGGTTATTTAGATTGTTTTTCTTTTGGAAATGTTTAACAATGGACTAGTTTGTAATATTTACTATTGTTTTTTTATATCTAAGGGGTTATTATTTCTGGTAATGTTTAGTTTTCAACATTTTCTTAACAATGTTAATTGTTAAGAGACAGAAGAGGGAGACTTAGACTAAATAGGAAAGGAGAATACATATGTTATTGGCTATTTTTGTTAATTTTTTTTCTGGATCTTTGCTGATTAATAAGGAGAACTTTATCTCCTCTGTTTAGAGTTTTAAAGATGAGTTTACAGAAAATGGGGTGAGGTATGGTATGAAGATGCAGTTAATGTTGAATATAAAATGCTTGCTTGGGAAGAAATCAGTTATTTGAATTTCTTTGTTCTTCTTCTTTTAGGGGGCATTCTGCAGTTCCTAAATATTTTTTTCTTTTTTAAAATGTATTTTTGAATTAAGTTTTTAAATCTGTTTTACATAACCCTTAGTAAAAAGCATGGAACTATTGTCAAAGATAAATTAATTTTTCATTTTTAAAAATTATTTTGTTAAAAATGAATGTGACCCCTCTTGAAGTTTCCATCTATACAAAAAGAGTCTTGGTAAAGATAAAAAAAAGATACCTGTAGTTGTATATCAACTATTTAAATTGTGTGATTGCAGTACAACTCAAAGTGGTGGAGATAATATGCTGCATGAGTAAGAAAATGGCTTCAGCTTTACCCAAATGAGTATACAGGTTTTAATGTTGGGAAGAGCTCTCCTTCAACTTTATCTATTAACTCTGAAGGAATAGAAGATAATGGGAACAAAGGATTAAGAAAATGGTGTTCAAAGTGAAGAAAATAATCTTTTGCTTGCAAGACATCCAGGTTGAAAAACTGACAGACAATACCCTCTTTCAGTGCTGGAAAACAGGAGTGATAATTTATTATCCTCAAACAGAACATACTGAATAATTAACCAGCATTAATGACTGAATGCAATGGGAAATGCATTAATGACTGAATGCAATGGGAAAATACTGAGATTTAAGCTGAATGTAACACTCGCTTCTTTTCCTTTGCTGGAAAGGACAAGTTCCATATACTGTTCACATATTTTTTACCAGCCATTCTAAAGGCAAATGTAGAAATTAAAAAATAAAATAAAAATTAACATGTAAGCAGCATTTCAAATTCTCCAGGCGCAATTCAGTTATGCTTATGCATAATGATCTCAATTTACCAGTGCACATCTGGCATCCTGTTACTTACAGAAACTGGAAAGTGTGCATTTCTCTTTTGTGAATTGTCAAATCCAGTTAATTAACTCTTTGTAATTAAAATAACACAGAAAGTCCATATTTGGAATCAATACAGTTCGAAGTTCAAAATGCTAAGAATGGTCAACAGAGAAGACTTTTGACAGTTATATATCCTTTGGAGTGGCTTAATGTTGAGCAAAAGTCTATTCACACAATAATATTTCTTCCTCTTTTTGCCCCCTTTAGCCTGCTCTGCCTCAAATATCTGTTCTGGGGGTTGAGCAATCTTCTGGAGGAGGGTTTAAGCAAACGTGAAAAGTTGCAGGGGAACAGCAATCAATTCTGCTGAGGGAAACACATGGCTTTATTTACCCCTGACTGTGAAATTGAGGAAACTTCTGGCTTGCCAATTTTGGAAACAAAATGCTTGACTGATGGACCATGTCTTGATCCAACAAGACACTTGTTTATACTACAGAAATGCAAAGCACAAAACTGTGTAAGTAAGCAATTTTAAATTTTCCACCTCAACAATTAACAGCTATAATTGTGTGCCCAGTTACACATGTGCAAATATACTGGTATTAGCAGAGCAGGTAGATGAAATGAGTAACTGCAGCAATCCCTGCCTTTGACAATGTCCTCTTGGCCGAAGAGTCTTGTGTAACATTCATAAATTCCTTCCTGGAACCTCACTTCTGTTTGGGTCCAAAGTCTCTGGTGAAGGATGAAATTACATATATCCACAACCTCATCCGTACAAAGATATATTTATATTTTCACTCCTTGCACAACTGAATACATATCCCACGATAATGTTGCAGGATCCAATCTGGGTTGGTCACTGAGACCAGAGGTTGACCCTTTCAGTCCTTTCCCCATTTGCATCCAACTCCAGCAAAAACAAGAGTGGCAAGATCCTTTTTTCTGTCCTGTCCTTAAACATTGCCTTTTTTTAAATGCCCGGCCTGTGGGTGAGATTTATTTTACACCCATCTGTATGGATGTAAAGTAATGTTTCCCCCTTAAGCTGATAGTATCCAAACACAGCTTTGAAGCGTGCAAATTCTATTGTGCTTTGCTGTCTATTACCCTGAAAATACTATCAGGTGATTAGCACTAGTAGGTATTTGTTGAACATTTCAGGTTGATGTGGCCATTACGCCTTGCCTCCCTGGTTATATCATATCTGTTACCATTCTCCATGGATTCCCTAAAGAGTCTGACCCATTAATGCTCAGTTGGCAGTAATGTTATATGGTTTAACGATACAGCCATTATTGGTTTAGTGCAATAATGTATTAAGAAAGCAACAGAATGGTGAATGAATCCTCTTCCCTATTGCCTTCTGAACAAAATGTAAGAGGAAAGGTCAGGAAGGAATAAAGAAATAAATCCTAAGTAAAATTGTTGTTATTCACCTTCTGTCACAACCTCCATTTTAAAACATTTTATTACACTTGGGTTACAACAAAATAGGGTGTAGAAGAATGGGCATGAGAAGAAGCCTGAAGAAGACAGGTCAGGTCATGCTATATTTAATGGATGTTTTTTCCACTTGCTGCTGGCATGCGGAAACAGGAGGACATAGGAATTGCCTAATCACTTTGACTATCAAGTGGTGAACAGGCAAAATCAAGATAGCACTATTTGGAAGACAGTCAGAACAGATGGTAGAGTCAGGATGCGATGGGCATAAAGAGTAGCCTGAATAGTTTGGTGCCAACTCAAGTGGAAATACCTTAATTCAGCAATGGGAAAAGGCCCTGTTTAAGAAAAAAGAAAAGAACAAGAACAAGAACTGAATTCTAATTTTTCCTCATTTTCCTCATGTTAATAGCTTATCATGTTACTCAGTCTTTTGTATGCTACTATTATTTGCCATGTTATCCTGAGACAAGTTATAATGTACACAATGTACACCCAAACTTTTATATTAATCAGACACTATATTTTCCACAAGGCAAAAGAATTTACGTAAATTGATCCTATAAGGCTTATTTAAAAGTAAACCTTAGGAATGATTAAGGGAGCATGAAAGTCTACACTCTTTTCCCAATTTATCCAAAGTGCTATATCAGATTAAGCAGCCAGTTCGATTGTCTCTTGGTTTGTGGGTGTGAGAGGAAGACAGGAGTGAAGATCAGATGAAAGATGAAAGAAAAACAGAATTAATTTAGTTCGAAATTCAATTATCACTGGGATGGTTTAACTCAGCTTCAGATCACAATTAATGGTTCTATCAGCACCAACATTTACCCTATTATTACACATTTGTAGAATTATTGAAATTGCAGAAATAGGTCACAATGTGATCAATCTAGTTTTTTCTAGTCAAACAGTTTAAGATCACACTTAACAATATGAAATGTTTTTTCAGAGTGATTTTTAAAAAATGTTGTAAAATGTATCAAGAGCAACAGAATAGAAATAATCATTTTTTAGACTTACATTGTATAGCTCGAAGGCGAGGAATTATTGGAGGACTACTTGGTGGACTAGAACTATTATTTTGTAAACTTCTGCGCTTATCTATATTTGGGGAAGCTTGCACCGTGATTTTATGCTGAAAATCTGTTATAATAAAAAGGACAGGTTAAGTTGAAATGTTTCAAAATAAAATTTAAATAACAGACTGCCTGGCTACATTATATTAAAATGATGCACATACAATGTTGAATTTTAGCACATTCCTAAGAAAAATCCTTTACTAATAAGATCCTAAAGGCCACATTAACATACATTCTTTAAGGAGAGCCAATTTGGTGCAATGGTTAAGAAACCAGAAACCAGTTCTAATCCTGCCTTAGGCATAAAGCCTTCTGGGTGACCTTGGGCCAGATGTTCTCTCTCAGCCCTAGCAAAGAGGCGAGGGCAAGCCAGTTCTGAAATCTTGCCAAGAAAACTGCAGAAACTTGTCTGTGAGGTCAGCAATTGTCAAGATCATCTCAAAGGCAATTTTAAAAAAATGGTTTGGGACTGCAGTGTTTCTGCATAACTACTTTAAGGGGCAGTTGATTATCCAAGAAATTTCCTATTTGACTAGAGATTGGGATGTGATTTTCGAAGTGTATGCCATGGAGAACTGACTTTCTTCAGTCATTAGCTCTGCTGTGCCAGAGAAGCATTTAGGATTTGAATGGAAATAGATTCTTATATGCAGGATAGCAAACATCTAATAGGAACAGCACTCATAAACAGCTCATAGCAGCACCAGCAGCTCTCAAACCAGTCTGTTACGAAAATGCATTGTGTACAAAAGGTAAATAACAGATAATTAATGGTATAGCAACAATTTTGACAAAGATAAGCCACAACAGATAAATAGCACAGGTTATTGAAATTATGTTGTCGACAGAAAGACTGAGGACACAGAATATGAGCCTAGGTGGCGCAGTGGTTAGAGTGTTGAACTGCAGGCCACTTCTGCTGATTCAATCTAGCGGTTCAAA
>JANHFL010008866.1:86460-97918 GCA_032468155.1 Oxyrhabdium leporinum
TTAGTCATGTTGAAGATACATATAGTATGTATTTGTTAAGATTTATATCCTGCCTTTTTTCCAGGAGTTCAAGGTGGTATACACTCTATTTCCTCCTATTCAGCAATATCCTTAGGAAACCACAATTGTGCCCAATTGACAAGTGACATCATTATGCAAATGCTGCATCTTAAATATTTGTGGCAGATGCCAGGTTTCAAGTTGCATTCAGAGGTCTGACAAAGGTATGTAAGCCGTGTCATACACAGGATGACACAGTTGCACATGTTTTGCCAATTGCCACCCCTCCCTTGTTCCTATTTTTTTCTCCAACCAATTATGGGCTAGGTTTGACTGAGAGAGAACTACTGATTGGAGAGACCCAAGTCATAGGTGAGCTTCCATTGCTAAGAGTAAACTTCAGCCCAAGCCCAAGCCCAAAACCTTAAACACTATGCCATACTGGTGGTTCTCTACTAAAGCCTACTTTAAAGGGATTTCCTAACTTTCTGTTTCCATCATCTATTTTGCAATGGATGCACCTAATCAAACCAAATGAAATATATTTGGCCATTGTTAGTTCCACGCAGATATCTGATTCTGAAAGCAAAAGTGTTTTGGAGCAAATATGGGTGGGCTTGGTACATTGGTTGATGTCTTCTTCAAAAACCTATGGTTTTTCCCAAACAAACATAGTAGCGGTGCATTCATGGGAAAATGCACATTAGGGAGTTAGGGATGCTGCACTAAGATGGCATCCCTGATGGAAATGTTGTTTTCTTGGAATTGTGGGGCTACTCTTGAACTCTAGGAAAGGTGTAGCCTCTTTAAGGAGATGCCCTATGTTGCAGTGAATGCATTCACATTCCTTCTAAAGCATATTCTCCACTTTGGTTCTAAATAGCTGCATAATGCTAATGTTTATGAATGAATGACATATGAACCATCATGCAGGTCTATATAAATATACAAACAGAGCTAAATACTAACTCTTACTAACCAACAAATGCACTACAATGTAGATTTTAACTGCTTTATAGTTTCTATAGGACCAGGCTACCATGTTTTCCTACTTTTCTAAAATTGGGACTATACATGTAATAATAGTTACAAGAGATTTCTATATTGATAGCTATGAATTGGATCCAGTGATCTGCTCTAAGATAAAATACAGTTTGTCCAATTTTGATTTATTGTGTTATATAATGCCAACTAACTATGTTTTATATAAGACTGAATTTTAATTCAACTCAGTACACTATAAGCAGAAAATTCTTGAATCCCAGTTTTTCATATTGGCTGATTGGCAATCTAGATTTTTTTAATCAATACATTCTGTTTTTCTCTCTGCTTCATATCTATCAAAATCTGTCCCTTCTAGAGAAGATTTAACAGGCATGAGCTGAACTAATGAACTGTAAACTGCCCAGAATCACTTAGTAAGATGGGCAGTGCCTGGATCAGGACTATGCCATCCACTCATAGTTATGACTGTTTTAATGCTGACAGTTGCAAGATCCTTGTCCATTTTATGGCTGGTCAGGTAGTAGAACCTAGATGACCTTGTCTACTGATGGCAACTAAATAAATTCAGGCTTATAGTCGCCTAGGAATTCTATGGCTCCTGGCTAGGGAGGGTACTTGGGAAAACAAAGGCGCCAATGGCACATGGCTTCCAACATGCCAACAAGAATAACTTCAAGAACACATTCACTAGAAATTGAGTTTGACTGAAGAGCATCTTTTATTTTTAATCCAAATTACAGATTAGGAATAAAACAGCAGAGACAACATAGTTTCAATTACTTATTGCAGAAGAAGTGCATATTTGTTTTGTTTCTTTCCTATATCCCATTATTGCCTTCATTTCTGCACTTTGCATTCATTTATGTAAGAAACCAGCTATGAGGTAGGTGTTATAGCTTCCCATCACAAATGTTTCTTCTGTCTCTCATGAAAAAAAGAATCTCATGAATTGAACTTCAGCTATGGAACTGGTACACACACAATAGCTTTTATTAAAACCTAGAAATATATATCATACATAAATCAAAAATGGCAGTAAAGACGTTTAGGGGTATTGTGGGATCATGGATACAAACATTATTATATGTTCTAATAAAATTTGTGTTGAACAAGGGGATGGCTTTAAAATGAAAATAATTCATTTAATGTTTAAGGAGTTCCTTTACAGAAACTGAAGAACAATTAATGTTAAAAAAACTTACTTTCTACAGCGTCACAAACTAAGAAGTACTTTAGGCCACTCTCCTTCATTGTCTTGGAGGTAAACTTTCAAACTGTTTCATCACTGAAACAAAAATGATTCTAAACAATATACGTTGGAAAATATACTAAAATAAACTTCCTTTTATGTATTATTTTCTGATGTCAAGAAATGGGATCTTTTTCATAAAGAACATCCAAGGTGTTGCTAACATATTGCATCAAATCAGTAATTCTAATTATCACCCTATCAATTTTGTTTTAAATTTTCTATGCTTTAAAATTGGGTTAAATGCCTTAAGTTAATATTGGTGAAAAGAATGAAAAGATTGCATATTAAACTATCATTGCTTTCTTCTAAAAAGATGAAATAAAAATACCAATTTGCTGAGTTAAACAGCATCACTATTTTATCCAGCTAATAATTACAACTCAAGCAACACATTAAAAATTACATAATAGCATTACAGTCTGATTCTATTTATGACTACTCAAAATTACATGCTCTTGGGCTTAGCTCCTTAAGGTTTCCAGTTTAATAAAAAAAGCCAAGATTTCATAGAAAAGACTTCTTCAGTTCTTCCTGTTGCATATGAGTCATCAGAAGACTTCCATTTTTCCAAGAAACCAAACACAACTAAGTATTGAAATGCTTAAGTATAACCATTGTTGTTACCAAAGAGGAGAAAAGACTTGATTCAATTTGATGGAATGAACTTCTACATATCCGATAACTGAAAAATCAATTCTTAATGTATAAAATAATAAGCACCTTAAATAAGCACTTTTGCAATGCAAGGTTTATAAATAAAACTTTTCATGGTTCTGTTCATTATTATAATATAGAAACATGGGAAAGTATGCACAAATTGTCCTTTTAAAAAAACTGTTTAATGTACTTACTGTTACTTGACTTGAGGTCTCTGTGAAGGATGGGGACGATGGCTTCTTCATGTAAGTAAAGCATCCCTCGAGCAATTTGTACTGCCCAGTTGACTAATATATGAGGAGCAATGCGACGGCCCCAGTGGCTCCCACTAGCGGTGGGGAAAGTACCTGACAAAGCTCTATTGAGGGGTCCTCCCCTGGCAAATTCCATAACAAGACAGAGGTTAGGCTCCTGCAAACTTACACCGTGAAGTTCAATGATATTTGGATGTTTTAACATGGAAAAGAACTTTGCTTCCTGCCTCACGCTCTCTGCCGTGGCCATGATGTCCTCATCTGGATCCTGCCGGGCTGCTTTCACTGCAACTTCTTGGCCTTTCCATATAGCTCTATAAACTTTACCAAAGCCTCCAACTCCAATAATCTCTTGCAATTCCAGATGCTGGAAGTCAATCTCTGCTAGAGAACCCATATGGTCTTGCTGATCTACAGGTTGCCCATCACCTGCGGCCAGGTTTTGGGTTTGATGCCCAGTCTTCTCCAACAATCCTAACTGGGGATGTTGGTAACAGCCTGGCTGGTAAGTCACATAGTTTGCTGGGAAGATGCCAAGACGGTGATGGATTTTACCTGCCCACCACCCATCATCTCCAGACACTGCTGCGTCTTTGGACAAAACTTCCACCATTTCCCCTCGACGCAAACTCAGTTCATCTTCTCCAGTGGCTTCATAGTCATACAACACGGTCCACAGTGGGCAAGAGTTGTTACTGGTCCCCAAGCTCCCTTCAGCTGTTCCCTCAGAGCTCAGCAAAGCCATGGTCAAGATAGAGGTACTAACCTCATCAGCTGCTGCCTCAGCATTTGAGAACAATTGACGAAGTTGTCCCAAAGGTGCTTTTTCAAGAAGCAACTGGACTTTCTGGTGTTTCTTTGAAGTCTTTTCGCTTCTCATCCAATAAGCTTCTTCGGCTCTTAATTAACGAAGTTGTTATTGAAGCCAACTTTCCCCTATTTTAGGCAGTCATAAAAGTGCTAGGAAAGGAGTGAAACAAAGCAAAAAGAAAAGAGACACCTGGTTAGACAAGGGGGGCGGGGGACCGGAGCATGAGATGAACGAGGAGTAGAAATCACAGTATTTGGATCAGACGTTTGAAGCAAACGTCTTAAAAGCAAGAAGCTGAGTTATGAAAATGATGAGTGAAGAGGCAGGATAACATAAGGTGACAATGAGGGAAAAAAGAGTGAAGGAGTCAGAGAAAGAAAGCACAATCCACATGTATATTAGAGCACAGGGAAAGGACCGGTGGCAAAGCAGGAAGTGAAAGGCGTTCGGGATAAATGGGATCAAGGCAAAGAAAGTTTTGTATGGAGCGATTTACACGGAGCCAGGAGAAAAATCCAGGAGCCACACGGCTCGAGAGAGCAAGAAAACAAGCAAGGCAAAATTAAAGCGGAGATAAAAATGGGGAAAATGAAATGAGGGAAGCGCGAGGGAGGAGAAGCAGGAGGAAATCACAGCGGTGATTGCAAAGGGGAGCAGTCCGAGGGGGCCCAGGTGAGAGAAGGGAGCCGCGCAAGGAACGAGAGGAGGAGACGGGCGATGGGAGAAGCCACAGGTAAAGCGCTCGCGGAACCCAGGGGATGGGGGAAACGGGGAGCGCGGGCGATCCGAGGCGGCCTCAGCTGCTAAAGGCAACGCCGCCGCCGCCGCCGCCGCCACGGCCGATCGAGCGCTTCTCCCGGGTCTTCTCCGCAAACGCTTCTGCCGCCGAGAGCAGCTCTCGAACAAACTTACTGGCCGGTCCGGATTGGACGGCTGGGAGCACGTGACGTCGAGGCCAGGCTCCGGGTGCGGGTCAAAGAGTGAAGTCGTGCAGGTGCGTGTCTGGCTGTGGTCGTGGGGGGGTTTCCCCCCCTGTCACGGGTGGCGCCAGTGCCAAGCACCAAACTCCCGGGCGCCCTCGGGAAAGGAAGGGTCGTCGGCAGAAGCAGAGACGCGGAGAGGCGGAAGGGGCGGTGGCAACTTGGTGTTGCAACTTGTTGCGCGCGCTCTTCTCAAAGGGAGCGGGGAAGGCCGGGTTGCGATGAATGGGACAACGGGGCTTTGCTTGGGAAAGCCGTGGGAATAGGCTTCTAAGAGTGGCTTGTTTTAAGCCTTGACCCAATGCCAGGTTTTCTTTGTTATATCAGCTTCTAGGCGCTCTTTGAACGACGATTATTCATTCTGTAATTCTTATTACACTTGCAGCTGCTCTTCCTCAAATATTTGAAAAAGTTGCAGCAGATGGGAAAGTGTTAAGGTCGGCATCTGGAATATCCTGCATGGTGCTTACAGGCATCAGTTTGCCCATTGAAACTTGCCAGGATCTTTGACCTGCATTTTGAAGATATTCCTGCCCGCCAGCTCTCAAAAGGGTCTGGCAGTATCCAGCATTTTCACCACTGACTATCCTGGCTGAAATTCTTGAAATGGTCTTTTAGCAACTTTTTTTTTTAAAAAGCCAATGGTCCTCCATTCCTTGGACTAGAACTGGTCATAATACTGTACCAAAAATGTCTTGTACTTTCACAATGCATTTGTACTTCTGAATTGAAACAGTGCAAATTGTGAGCTATAGTAAAAACTTTTATTTCCTTTACAGTAATCATACAACAAACAAGGAATGCTTATTTTCTGCAATCATGTAACATTCCAGTTTTTTTCCCCTTCTGGGGTCAATGCGGGCTTAAAATGAGCACAGGAGCACAACCAAGTAAATGTATACAGTAACAGTACTAGCAATCATTAGGCAGAGTAGCCATTTTAGATCATTTATGTTGGGTATTAGGGAAGTACCCAGCAGGCTACATGGACAATGTACAGCTGACTCCGTAGCTCTGAAATCAATCTCCTGAATTTAAAAGTAAGATTGATATTGCAATCCCAGATGTGTCAGTTCTATAACAGCAGAACTATTCACAACAGATACTTATTCAAAGGAAGTCCCATTGAGTATATGGGAAGGTGCTTATTCCCAGGTAAGTAGGAAATGACTGGGTGTTTAGTGTACTCTTTTTCCAGGAAAATGCAGTTGGATTAGGATTTTGAAATATTGTAGAGAAAATTCTGGCTACTGGGCTAATTTGCTTGGGCTGTGATCTGGAAGAAACTATATAATCTCTGTCCTTCCTGTCTATGTAGCCGTTTAAATGTTAGTAATCTCTCTTGTTGGGCAGTTTGTATTCTTTGAAGGCCAAATTTCACACACTGGCAGAGAAAACTGTAAATAGTGCCGTCTACAATGGTTCATTGAGAGCTATTACTTTGAAGTTTCTTGTTTCAGCTGGGTCTTACTAAGGAACTTTGTCTCACCCAGTATTAATAAAGGTATCAGATAGCATTGTCAATCAGTATTTAGGGAGGGATAAATAAGCCCACAATTATGTTTAAATATCATCTAGCTCTCTGCTCAAGATAGAATTATCTTCATGGTATCGTGTCTGGATATTTATACTTGCCTATAGTAATCGGAAAGTTGAATCATGGCAACTGGATTAATTTTTGTTAGCTTGAGACATTTCACTGCTCATCCAAGCAGCTTCAGCAGTCAGAGCAAGTCAGGCAGGAAGTCCTTGGAATGTACCAATTATTGCCATACCAACCTTGGGCTTCCTCCCCCAAATGTATTGCAATATGCCAATGAAGACTCAGTCATCCAGGCAGAAATGTCAGACGGTTGAATCATGGCGATGGGACTTTTTTTTTTTGCCTATAGTAGGTATTTCCCCCATCCTTCCTCAGATAGACCAAATACCTCTACAGTACAGAAATGTTATAATTACAGATCTGTATCAAATTATTTACTACTGGTTTAGTAGCAATCAACTCTCATGAAAACCATCTCGTATTAGTTTTTAGCCTATTGTTCAGCTAGTGTTTTTGACTCTTTTGCCCATTGTCATATAGCAGGTGCCATAGGAGTGCAGTGCCAAGTCTCCCGTTGACTCACGCTCATCCATTGCTAGTCATATGGGTCATAAGAACAATAACCTCCAGGATTGCCACTAGTGCCTTTTTTTATCTGTCCTCCCTATTCTTTTCATTCCTTGTTAGCAGGGATTGTCTATGGAGATTTACAGTCATCCATGTCAAGGTTGTCCCAAAGCTGCTTCTTCAAAAGGCAACTGGACCTTTTTTGTTTTTCCTTGAAGATGTTTTGCTTCTCACCTTCTCTTGGGGAAAATCAAAGGAAGGTCAGTTGCCTTTTGAAAAAGTATCTTTGAGTTAGTAGGGAACTGCTTTTTTTTAACAATTGGTAAAATGTGAACAGTTTTGGAAGCATTTTCAGCTAAGTGTTTCAAGTAATATACACGCAAACTCTCATTTTTTTTGATAGGAGATATCTTGCGGGCATATTATATTGTCTTACAGATGTTTCCTTTTAGCGTCCATGGAAAATTTATCCAAGGTTAGTTGCTTTGGCAATGAAAAGTGGCCACATGGCATCTTAGCTTTATAATGACTGTACTACAGATAGCAGAAAGCGGACTACTCTGAGCACGCAACCAGATAAGTCCTCTGACTCCCTTTTGTTTTTCAGTGATTTATAAAAAAGGAAACGAGTGGTAATTTCTAAAATGAACCTTCACAAATTAAAAAGCACGCCAGCTTTTTCTGAATGGCCAAAAAAAAAAAGCATGATCAAAAGATGAGCTCATGTTACAAATATTTTAAATGAACTTGTGGGAGATTGTTTTACAAAACGATTCAGTTGAAACTTGGCTTCCCTCTCTATATTCCACTGTATTCAGAGTAATGTAATATTGCATGTTGCAATAGACAACCTTTTAAATTATAAGCCAGATGGCAAGAATTGTTTTATAATTAATCTTTCATTTACAAAGACCCTTCGTTCCTTTTCTTGGCTGAGGTTTGAAGCTATTCAAAAAGGAATCAATACATGAATAAAGTGTTACAGTTTCCACTGAGAGTATGTAAGACCTTCAGGAATCCATAGATTGGACATCAGTTATACTGGAGACCTGAAGCTTGGATGGGAAGAGATGATGGTGAACATATATCTGAAGATCTCTATTTTGTAGAAGCAAGCAGACTTGAACCTAGGATGAAGGTGGGGTTCAAATCTTGAAAAGTTTTAAAGCCTGTACAGATTTATTTATTGAGTGTCTGGCATATCACACATGAACTAGCAATATGTATTTCATCTAGATTTTCATCTAGATTAATAAAACATAATAAAATATAAATCTTAAAAAGATCTATATTCATATACCCATGTCTAGGTCACCGAACCATTGACGTGCAGCCTTGTTTATATGCCCTCAGCTGACAACTGGTCATGATGTGATTTACAATTTGATGTGGGACCCTGTAGTCACACTGAGGGGAGGATACTATTCCCCATTTATACAGGGAGCCCCGTTAGATGCCGTGTGAGGTACAAATCCTATTCAGGATTATCCATTGCTAATGTAGTTCAAAGCCTGGCACTTTTCTTGTGGGGTCGTTTATATGTCTTCCTATGTCTGGGTCTTTAGAGACCCATTCGGCTTTCCACTGGGAATCGATCTTAAAATGCTTGAGCAGATGTACAAGTGTCAATGGAGGATTCCTGGCTTGGAGTCTTTCGACTGATAAACGAGGAAGGTTGGCATGCACCTGTAGGAGTGAGCTGTACAGAAAGAAGAGAGAAGAAGCAGGCACGCTTGCAACAGATTTAAGTAAAATAATTAGTTCAAAGATGAGCCATAATGGTGAAAAGCTCACCTAAAAAAAAGACCAGCAACTGGAGAAGATGCAAATAACAAACATTATTATTTCCATGCTAGTTCTATTGTGACATAGATCAAAGAAAATGTGAGCATATATGTACTCTATGTCCAAAGGAGACCCAATAGAATTTCTTTATAGCCAATAAAGAAATGAGGCCACTCTAAAGCAGGCGTGGGTATCATTCATAGTGGATCATTCAATTATGAACACATTCTTTGGAATGCAGCATAGTAACTTTGGGGTATGAGAGGGGTTTATTAGTCCAACAAGCTGACCTTGTTAGGGAAGAAGGGAGAGAGAAGGAAGCAGAGCAATATGCATTTTTGAATATATTGCCTTTGGTTTAGTCATAATGCTGTGTTTAATAAATTGGCATCATAACAAGAATTTTCTACTTAAAGGAGCTCTGAGAGAATTCCAATTAAAAGCCCATATGCAATAGCATATACAAGAACGGTTATATAATGGTATAATTCAAGACACGTTCTTAATTCCAAATCACCAAAGACACCAAGAAGGGACAATGCTGCATATTGATAAAACTATAACACTCTTTTCAAATATTAAACACAGCAGGAAGAAGAAAGCTTACACATTAAAGCACTGGAAACGATCCGCTGTGGGTTGACATATTAATTGAAGCATTTCTCCTTGCTATTAAATTGGCTGAAAACTTTGTCGATGGCACCCCCTAGTGGCGGATGGAAGGACATAAACCAAGCATGTCCTGGCTTTGTAGTTTGCGTTTAAATCCGTAGAATCTTTCCCCATACCGCCGTGAATGTTGAGTCTACTTCGCATGGCATTCACGATTCATAATTTTAGTGCAGTCTTTGGATAGTTAATATAGATATCTCAATAGAAAACTTAAGCTGACTTTTATTTTTTAATTATGGTACCCAGCGAGAAGCCTGTGTCCCAAAGGTGCTTTTTCAAGAGGCAACTGGGCTTTCTGTTTTTTCCTTGAAGACATTTTGCTTCTCATCCAAAAAGCTGCTTCAGTTCTGACCGGATGGTGGGGCTGAAGAAGCTTCTTGGATGAGAGGCGCAACGTCTTCAAAGAAAAACCAGAAAGTCCAGTTGCCTCTTGGAAAAAAAGCACCTTTGGGACAACCAGGACCTGGATGACGGAGAATCTCCATAGATGTTTAGAGATGTCCTTCTCTAATTTTGTACCGTAGGAGATTGAAGGTATGAATATTCTCTGTAATGGTAAAGGGTCTGGTGCTTAAACAGGGGGTTGGACTAGAAGACCCCCCAAGGTCCCTTTCAACTCTGTTATTCTATGTTCTATGATCAGGGACATCGGTAAACGAAGCTCCTAGACTGAATAACAGAATAATAGAGTTGGTAGGGACCTTGGAGCTCCTGTTCAGACAGGAGACCCTATATCATTTCAGACAAAATGCTTGTCCAATCTCTTCTTAAAAACTTCCAGTGATGAAGCATCCACAACTTCTGGAGGCAAGTTGTTCCACTGGTTAATTGTCCTCGCTGTCGGGGAAATTTCTCCTTAGTTCTGGGTTGCTTCTCTCCTTAGTGAGTTTCCATCCCTTGCTTCTTCTCCTGCCTTCTGGTGCTTTGGAGAACAGATTGACCGTCCGTCCCCCACCTTAATAGAGTAGGAAGGGACCTTGGAGGTCTTCCAATCCAACTCCTGCTTAGACAAGAGACCCTATACCTTTTCAGACAAACGGTTGTCCAGTCTCTTCTTAAAAACTTCCAGTGTTGGAGCATTTGCAACTCCTGGAGGCCAGTCGTTCTACTGATTAATTGTTCTCAGTGTCAGGAAATTCCTCCTTAGTTCTAGGTTGCTTCTCTCCTTGATTGGTTTCCACCCGTTGCTTCTTGTTCTGCCTTCTGGTGCTTTGGAGAATAGCCCCAAAGTAAGTGGTTACAAGGTCTGTAGATGCTGTAAATGGAACTAAGAGGACCACACTAGATAGAGTCAACTGTCCAGTTTAATTAAACTAACTTAATTACATTTTATTTTTAATTACATTTATTGTCATATATGCCTGACCCTCAACGACTCTGGGTCAATCTGAACAAATCAAACCAAGAAACTACAATACCATCAATAGAACTTTAAAAAAAATAATCTAGAAAAAAACGGGCTGCCCTGTTTCGGACTTTCTTGATTTTTAAGAAGACTGTTGTAACGTGACACAATAACCCCCAGAGGGACCTCGTGAGCCCCACTTCTCCTCAAAGACACCAAGAGCACAAATCTTGATCTTGTATTCTAGGTCTCCAGGTAGACCTGAGATAAAGCAATTAATATTATGGAACCACCACTTCCAGAAGTTGTGCCTGCTGGGGAGGAGAGTCTGCCCACCCCGTGGACAATCCCTGCTCACAACCAGGAAGGGATTAATCCCTAAGAGGGGCCTATCCAACGAACATGGAGGGATGCCCTGCTTTAGTCTTATTTTCTCTCTTTTTTTTTCTATTGTGGATTGAGATCCACATTTGTCGTGATAAGGTAAATCTGGTTTCTGTTGCTGCACTGCTGTCTGTCTGTCTGTCTACATCTATCTATCTATCTATCTATCTATCTATCTATCTATCTATCTATCTATCTATCTA
>JANHFL010008866.1:105508-128179 GCA_032468155.1 Oxyrhabdium leporinum
TATATATATTTATATATATATGTGTGTGTGTGTATACACACACACACATATAAATATATATACACACACACACATATAAATATATATATACACACACACACATATATATATACATATACATTTTGGCTTCATTAGATTATATTGGGTACCAATAGATGTATATTGGGTATATTTGATTAGTTTTTAAGAAGACACATTGTCTCCTTGCTGATCTTAATCTCAGTCTTTTACTGGGTTAGGAAAAAGCCCTATACATTTCTTTAGTCAGGCTTTAAGAATAGCAAT
Organism: Oxyrhabdium leporinum; assembly: GCA_032468155.1. Classification (NCBI taxonomy): domain Eukaryota; kingdom Metazoa; phylum Chordata; class Lepidosauria; order Squamata; family Cyclocoridae; genus Oxyrhabdium; species Oxyrhabdium leporinum. Next base: position 105,794 of record JANHFL010008866.1, read on the forward strand.
AGAAGTTAGATTTATATACCACTTTAAAGTGTTCATTTATTCATTTATTCATTCATTCAAATTTGTTAGAGCCACCTAACTCTGGTGGATTCTTTGCATAGTGGATATCAATTGTCCTTTGCTATTTTTACTCTTTGTTACATTTCATGGTGGAGCCCGTCTTACAATTATATGCAATTGATTCCATTCTTTAGAAGTGTGTGTGCATCTCTCTCTCTCTCTCTCTCTCTCTCTCTTTCTATCTAACTGTGTGTATGAGTGTGTACATATATATCTATATATCTATATCTTTTATAGAAGTCCTCTTTCATACCAAAATCGTCTCCAAATCAGATGTTCCAGTTCTGTGCCGTAATATTTATCTTTTCAGACCTTAATTTATCTAATGCAAGAAAGGGATATGGCTCTACAGCTTTGAACAGAATGACTTTTTAATCACAGATTGCAAAATAAACTATAGATTATAAAACAATTTTCAGTTACTTCCTAAATAAACTTTCTCTTCTAAAAAATTAGGATAACCTATCAAAACGAATAAATTGAAGTTAAGCTGTTTAATTTGGTGCTAGCTACCAATTCAGGTGATTTTAAAGGATTATTACATAAACTTGTGAATGATCTATCTTTCCATTCTATTCATTTTAGTATCTCCTTAAATATAGCATGTCTCTTACATATCAGATTGTGGAGAACAAATGGGAGGAGAGCTTCCATGCTATTGTTTGTGCTTTTGAATTTCCTAGATATATCTGATTGGCTGCTGCTGAATAACATAAAAAGTTGGACTAGATTGGCAGCAGGTCTCTACGTATGTGATTCTATCAACTTCTGGGAAAAGTAATTTTCACCAATATTTACAGTAAGTGGATAAGAATCATAGAGATCTAGAGGTTGAAAGCAAGCAACAGAATAGTTGAAATATTGTATTAGTATTAAGACAATCAAAGCTAGAGATTGAAGGGATTAGGTTAAACTGGAGAACAGGTAATAAATGAATAGGATATTTTTTAAAAAAAGAGAAGTCTATTGTCCCAGAGATAGGAGAAGGCAGTATAATGCATACATGAGATATCTGAAGAAGACAGAGAATAGAATTTAAGAATGAGGACTAAAGAGCCAAAAACCTATCTGGACTGAAGCTGACAGTAAAATCAAAGAGACAGAAAAGGAGGAAAAAGAAAGATTTAATGCCACATTTCCTACAGACTCAGGTTATGAATCACTTTGCCATCAATCCATACAAGCATAATGGAAAAGACAGCAGATGGTTCATTTAATACCTATGATATTGCTACTTTTCAGCATCATTAGTCGACATCATTCATCCTATATAAGTGCTTGGCCCAATACATTTATTAACTTTGATCTCTGGGGTGGGGGCATGAATTAATGTGATCATAAATTGATTTTCAAAGGTCTGAGGTTTTCTATGGTAGTGGTGTCAAGACCTTTTTTATTCAGGAAACAAAAATACAAGCAAAAAATTTCCCAGGTTGTACATGGAAAGTTTTTTCTGTGTCTTTCAGATGGCTTTCTAAGGGAGAAAAAAGAGAGTGCATTGACAACAGGAAAAAATTGTGCAGAAAAAGAAAATCATGGTTCCTGTAAACAGGAGAAAACTGAGATGGAAACTCAGGATTGTACTAATGTTAATCCAGTGATCCCAGAATCAATAAAGTTCACTGCCCAGTAAGAACTATGTTCTTATTTTCAAGTATACAGTAATATGTGTTGGCCATATGCATTATAAAAGAATTCAAATCAAATTTCATTTGATCTATTTTCTTGGTTTCATGAGAAATTGCTAGGGTGGGGCAGAGAAAGATTTCACCTGCTGCTTTTGAAACTCTCCCCCCCCTTTTTCTTATTGATATTTTGACAAGTTACCAGAGCACCAGACAACGACAGATCATTTATCGGGTAACTTCACAGCCAGACAGTTCCCTCTTGCAAGTCATAAGTGGCCCTGAAGCATCGGTGCAAGAAGAGATGTCTGTGGATGCAATGCACATCTATTCCTTCATAGATGGAAATGGTAACCTCATATGGGGGAGTTGGGAGAGCTTTTCCTTTGGATAACTCATTTATGTTTCTGTGTGCATGTGGATTAGCTTCTCAGACTCATGTATTTGAATGGGTTCCAGGATTCCATTGAGGCATGGCAATTAGAGGTCTGTGATAGGTTTTTTCCTATACATTTAAGATTTCAAAGCTTATCATCAACACTTCAAACATGCCCAATAAGCAGTCCAAATATATATGTGTGTATGTGTGCATTTATTTATTTCCCACATTTATTATTATCAAGGGGGCAAACATCCAACACACCTTCCTCCTACTTTCCCCACAACAACAACCCTTTTCATAGCGTCTTGGCACAGTTCCTAACTCTTCAACCTTATTTTGCTCCAAACTGTCCACCATCCTCTCCTCTCCTCTCCTCTCCTCTGCTCTCCTCTACTCTCCTCTCCTCTCCAACTTCTTCCAAGATTTCTTTTTTTCTTCTTTTTTCCTCCCTTTGCACTTTGGGTTCCAGATGCTGCAACAGCCATCCTTGTTCTCTGCCATCCTTTCTGTTTCTCTTCCACAAACTCCCCTTTATAGCATTTGAATGTGCTGTGGGCTTCAGAGATTTCTGCACTTTCCTTTGGGATGAATGTCAGTGCTACCAGTACCCAAGACCATCCAGTCCATGCTGTCTTAATGAAACATGGACTTAACTTGCTCTCTTCTGTTTAACATTTTCCCAATTCCAGCTCAGTCTATGAACTTCTCTCCTTCTAGCCCCCCCTCCCTCTCTTTCTTTCAGAGTTGAACTCTGGAACTAAATTTTAATACCCAAATCTAAGTTTTAACAAACTTGCTAACATACTCACCCTTTCAGATGCCATTGTTCTGATTTGTCCATCAAGGCTTTCCAAAGTTATGCAGCATATATGACTGGTGCAAAGTTACAAGAGGATTGGTGCCAAGGCTAGGGCTGTGGCAAGGAACATTTTAAAATGATTGTGTTGCAGCAGCTACAATGGCGCTGAAATTTGTCATCAGATGGAACTGAGAGAATGCAAGTCATTGACAAGGATACCTTAAGATAGGATTTCTATTTTGAGAAAGCTGGCCTTCTAATTTTATAATTTCCCAGTTATAAAACTGAGTGCATGGCAGATCGTTGCTCAACAGATTATGTCTCCTTTTATTTGAAGGAGAAATGAGGTCCTTGTACTTAAGAGGTCAAGCAGAAGGAAATATTGAAAATTCACCCATCTATGATTGCATCTCCAATGCTCAGTAAGTAAATTCCTCAGGTGCTGGATTTCATTTCTGGAGTGGTTACTTGGTTTTTCAAAATTAAACATTGGGAATATCATTTTCATGAAAAGTCCATATGCGAATGACATAGATTCTGTTGTATAATAATTTAGATATTTGCTGCTTCAAGTTCTGTATTTTCTGCAATAAATCATAGTATTTCTCCAACTTCTAATTATAATTGCCTGTATTTGAACTTAGGACTTCTTATTTGCAAAACAGGTTATCTAGCACTCATCTATTCTATTATGAAATTGAACTGTTCAATACCTAGGATAAGATTAAAGGAATAAGTTTTATATGATATCCTGTAAATAATTTAACAAAGATCTTAATTTTGTGCCACTACCACATTCATTCTGTGTTTGCAGATTTTTCCTGTGATGTAAGTTACTGTTGCAATAGAGGTAGTCTATAGCAATAGCAATAGCACTTAGACTTATATACCTCTTCACAGTGCTTTACAGCCATCTCTAAGTGGTTTACAGAGTCAGCATATCGCCCCCAACAATCTGGGTTCTATTTTACTGACCTCAGAAGGTTGAGTTAACCCTGAGCCGCTCAGAATCAAACTCTGGGCCAAATCTGAAACCTTGTCCCCCAACTCAGAAGTGGGAGGGGTTGTAGGAGAAGGCAGGAAAGGGCCACTTCATGAATATGAGCTTTCTTCCCTTAATGGGATGGAAATTAGGATTTCTTTTGTGTTTGTGAATCAAATATGTGTTATTTCAGTCAGCATCTCTGAAAAAGCATTCTTTAGGGATAAACATTTCCCATCATAATTACCATACTCAATTATGGGTCAAGATACTTCAATATATTAACATTTTATCATCAGTAGGTTAGCCAAAGAAAATATAATTCATTTATTGGACTTATATCTCATGTTTCCTTCAAAGTGTATATATTGGCTCCCTCTTCTAATTTTCCCTTACAACAACGTCCCTGCATGATTGGACTGCAAGAACAATTAGCCAAAAGTCTGCAGTGAGTGTTAAGAGTAGACCTGAACCTGGGTCTCCAGAGTGCTAGTCCTACATCTTAACCGCTACACCACACCGGTTCTCACTTAATATTCTAGATCAGTGTTTCTCAATCTTGCCTTCTTGAAGATGTACTGTATGAATTTCAACTTCCAGAATTCCCTAGTCAGCAGATGGGTGGTGAATTCTGAAAATCCTGTCTCTGGAATTCTGAGAATCGAAGTCCTACATCTTCAAGTTGCCAAGTTTGGGAAACACTGTTATAGGTCACTCTTATCCTATCTGACACCTTTCAGGTATGGTTGGGACTCCAGTTCCTTGAATTATTGGCTATTGTGACCTTTGTCTGAGGGAGGAGAGGGTTGCACAAGATCGGATCATGCCATGTAAGTCAAATAAAAAGGAATGTAAATGCAAAAACCTTTGCCACACGGTGGCAGTCAATATCTTTAACAGAATAGTCAACTCTAGGCAGATGTATCATTTGGAAGGAAAATAAAATCTTCTACAGAACAAGAAAAAATAGAAAGCATTTATCTTCTTAGCTTCTATTTTATTAATTTCTTTTTCATGTGAGACACCAGATTGCAAGTAGTGCAAATAGAATATTAAATAATTTTAAAAGTTGTGCTTGAAGTATAGTTGTAAGCTATAGATTTCAGTTGATTCAGAATCTTAAGCTATTCTGAAAATTGCAATAGTTAAGGTAAGATACAGCCATTTTAACAGACTAATTAGCCAATCTCTTTCAATTACATTCACAAAATTTCATGATATTTAATGTCATATGCAGTGTAAATGGGATGTCATAGAATACAATTCTATGAATTCTTAATCATAAATCCCATTCTTTTCAATGGTCTTTAAAATATTTCTCTAAAATTGTCATAATTAAAACTTCACTTTTGCTGTTAGTGGAGTTGTGCTGTTTCTTCCACTATTTAAGTCCAATATATTAGTTAAACTGACAATTCACATAATTTTACCAGAGCCGAATTTGAATTGATTTCTATGTCAGGTATCCTAATTTTCAAATAAACATTTGAAAAGTACTTGTGAATCAACAATAATTCTGTATATTGTTTAAGAACTCCCAATGATTATTAACTGTATTAATTTTATTGTATTTATTGGCTTAATAATTGTATACTATTATTTTATATTATTTATATATTTTTGCAGTTAGCCAATTCAGCTATGCACAGAAACTAACTAGAAATCAAACTTTATGTTTCATTCCTGTGTAATACGAAGGCTGGACTTGTTTGATTTAATTATTATATCTTTGAATGGTTGAACCTACAGCAACTAAAAAACTATGGTGACATTTTGCCAGCCTATTTTAATTTTGAAAATATAGTTCGAAGCAATTCTAGATTACTCTATGTTGGGTCTGAACCCAAAGGCCTGTTTGATTTATGGGTTTGCTTCTATTTTACCTTGAAGCCTCTCATTAATCCCAAAGGTATAAGATAGAAGCAGTTTTTTTAAAAAAAATGTCCTACCTCAACAAAATGTTCTGTCTTTGCCGTTCATGATTGCTTGGCTAGGCATCTATACAGCCTTCAAGTAGTGATCAAACTATGGAATTATTGTTTAAGTTGTTATCTAGTGTCACAGGTGTCATAACCAGTGACCTGGTAGGAACAAGAGAGCTATTTGCATAATTCTAATGTCTTCAGTCAGTTGTTGACTTATGTGCAGAAAGAATTTCAGCTCACTCCTAGTGCCCTTCTGGAGTTAACAAATTGGAATCGGATTTTCTCTGAATCTGTGGGGAGCCCCCAACTAATATAGTCAGTCTCTGAAGCTTCTTGTTTTTTCCCATAGATTTGGGGGTGTCTGGGTGAGTGAGTGGGAATCAAGATGGTAGCTTTGATCTCATGGTTGCATCCTATCATCTTGACTTTTCTTTATCACCCCATCCCTGCAGACACTCCAAATTGTTATTAATCATATAATTTTGAATTAATCCCACTCTTTTTAATCTCTTTTTATCTTTATGTGTACAGTGAAATCCATTTCAGCTCCTCTAGTACAACTACCTCAGAGATCCAAGAAGCACCTACTGGAGATCATGGACGAAGGGCACGGCAACAACAGTTCTTATTGATGCTGGCACGGGGAGCTCTTTCTGAAACCCACCGGGTACCATGTAACATTTCAGTACCTATACATTTAAAAAAAAACATTGCGCATATCTTCCAATCTAGCTATATGAACTTGCATCTTTCAAATGAGGTTGGTGTAAGCTTGTTAGAGCATGCAAATGGAAGAATAGCTAATTTTCCACTAAGCATCAGCTATTATACCAAATTTTATGTTAACAAAAAGAGTTTTTAAATTTGATTAGATGGATTATTTTTAAAGGAGCAAAAGAATTAAAAAAAGCTACTTTGTTCTGAGAAATTTAATCTCAGTACAAATGTATGTATGTATGTATGTATGTATGTAAGTGTGTGTGTGTGTGTGTATGTAGAGCATGAATCTCCTCTAAGTGTTGTCCCCACGTGACTGAACAAACCTGACCTCCAGGTTTCTAGCCTAATACCACACCAAACTGGTTCTAAATAAAATAATAAAAATATTATTCCCAGTATTCCAAATCTAATGTCATTTGTGTTCAAATTACAGGCAATGCTTAAATGTCATACAAAGAGCAATCTTGGGGGACTTAGGTTGTTTTGTTCTGGTGTATTTGAATTGATAATCTTACAAGGGCAGGAAAACATCCTAGTATGTGTCATGTGTAAGAAATTAGGCAAGACTTAATATAATCAAGTTTACCCCCAAAATGTTAACCTGTAAGAAAATATTGACTATGATCATTGTTTGATTATATCTATTGAAAAAGAAATAACTATCAAATTGTATCAAAACCCTATTTTTATACAAAGCAGTGCTATGAAAATGATATACAATTCTTTTATTTTAATTTCATGTTGAAAGCATTTTAGTGAAGACCTTGAGGATTTTTCATGCTCATCAGCTCAAAGAAAAATTAATAGACAGTTTTACAAATTTATTGTATTTCCTGGCAAATGGATAAAAATCTGGTATGATCGTCTCACCTTGCTGGCTTTGCTGGATAGGCAAGTATTACACTGAACATTCACTGAAAGGTTGAACTTGTACTATTAATTCATAAATTATTATTGTGTTATTTTTAATTTTTAAATCTCTTCTCTTAATGGGCATTAATCAGTAAGAATTTCAAATTTGTAAACGTGTTTGATACACATGCTTAATACCAAAGTGACAACTAATAGCTGTCCTTCAAATGATACATAAAGTGTGACAACAGCCTTTTCTTATATTTGGATTTGCCCTACTTGTAAGTAGAACCAAGGATGTATTTGAATTTTAAGGCAAATGGAAAACCTGAGTGAGCATCCTAAACTCCAGCAATCTTGACAATGCAGTATAACTTCTTTTCAGTCTCCTCTAAGAGATGCTTTTCTTTTCAAAATCAAGTTCAAACAATAGGAAAGGAGAAGAAAATGTCTGCCGTGTTTCTCAACCTCGGCAACTTGAAGACGGATGGATTTCAACTCCCAGAATTCCCTAGCCAGCATAGTACAAATCTAGAGCTGTCTGGGGAATTCTGGGAGTTGACGTCCACCCATCTTCAAGTTGCCAGGCTGAGAAACACTGGTCTAAGGAAAGAAGCCGACAGATCGGATTAAACAAAAATATCTGATTCTGTCTTATACTGTTGAAAGCTTGACCTAATCAGAGCTCTAGTTACCCTTTATGTGATCTCTAACCCAACCTTTAAAGAGTCTTTTTGCCTGAAAGAATTTACATTGATATGAAGATGCAGGTTTGTGAATGTTAAATCATGGTCCATGCATTTCTATATTTTCTAAGCAACAATGGAAATAGAAAGGCAGATTGCTAAATTACATGTTGGATATTAGATAACGCATTTTAGTGGCCATCTCATTTGCATTCTCTCTGTAACCTTAGGAACAAATTCCTGATAGTTCTCTAACATTAGGAGAGATGAGAGTGAGGGTATTTTCAATGGCTGCATATAAATTAGGGCTTCTGACCTCTGAAGAGCAGTTACCAACAAACCCCATTTCTTGCTTTGCTGGTTACTAATCTGTTTTTAATCCAGGTTTTATTTATTTATTGAATTGATTTACAACCATTTGTATGCCACCAATTGTCGAAAGTCTAGACGCTGAAAGAGAGAGAGAGAGAGAGAGAGAGACTGTAGATGATAGATAGAATTTTGGTTTTCACTGTTGACTCCTTTATATTGCTTTGTATCATTTTTGCAAAATTGCACTTTTTAAATGTTTAAGTTTACTTACTGGCTTTGTAACAGAAAAATTGTCAGTAAGTCCATTTATTAAGTAGTCTGTTTCAGAGATAAATTTTCTGATCTCTGCAAAGAAAATAATTAAGCTAATTAATTTCTGCTAGTTGCTTTGACTTAGCAATCTTTGACTTGTGTAAAGATATTTTTTTTTACCAGTGAGACTGTACAGAGAATGCCATGCACACCAGGTAAAGTTGACCGCATGGGACCATGGGGCCTTCATAGGGACATCTTGAAAAAGTGAAGTACATTTGTGACAAATTGATCCGGCTTCAATGTATAAACCTATATAGAAATGGTACATTTATTATTGTATTCTGCTTTTGAAAATGTATCAATGTGTTATTTTTACAGGACAGAAGATATCAAGGAGAATGTTTTGGCAGTTCTTCTAGTAATCCTTGTTTCTTTTCTTGGCTTTCTAATCATGAACCAAGGTTTTTGTAAAGACATTTGGGTGCTCCTGTTCTGTCTTATCATGGCAAGTTGTCAATACTCTCTTCTAAAGGTAATATATTATTTTATACATGTGTTTTATATTGTCTAAATGTATTGTTTTTTATCATGTATTTTATTTTTTTGGTTTTACTTCAACTACTTAGAGATGTACTGGCACAGGGAGCTGTACATAGAGAGACAGAAAGACAGTCAGATAGATGAGAAATCCCTTATTTCTATTTGGAATTCTGTGATAACAAATCCAATAGCTAACACGATGAATCTTGTTTTGTCTTCAGAGTGTTCAGCCTGATCCTGCCTCACCGATACATGTAAGTTTCAGTTACCACATATATGCTTTTTACTATTTGTGCTCCTTCTTAGTCAGTTGGTGTGCTGTTGAAAGTCGAAATAAACCCATCTTTCCAGGATGTTATTCACTTTTCCATCTTGGAACCTAATACTTTATTATTAAAAATTAATCTGCTCGAGCACCTTGCTGCCACAGAGCAAACAACAGAGCTGTGCACAGCATTTTAATGAGTGTTCTCCTTGCACAGCCTGTTGGTGTGAGTGAAACAACGAGGCAGCCCCGTCTTTGGCATAGTGGCTTCAGTTACTTTCTCAGATCATTGCCACATACATCACACATTACCACACACTCTTTTGCTGCCCATTATGCAGGTTTCTAGAAATGTAAAAAGTCATTGTTGCACTGTTAATGTACCGTGGTAAAAAATAATTGAGTGATGTTGGTGGCCTTTAATTTAAATATTTATTCTATAAGTTAGTTGATTTTTCTAATTTATACATGTATATGGCTTATAAAATTATATAAATTATATGTAATATAATCTAAAATGTGTGCCAATGTATATATAAACTTTATATGTCATTGCACACCAAAACAATTAGATAATTTTTCCCCCTTGCCATCAGTCTGTTAAACAACCAATTCCCACAACAATGTCTTATGCTCTAGGATATCTATCTATTCTACTATCAAACCATGCAGCAGGGCTGTATTATTACTTTTATCTTTCTCATCTTTCCTATTAACTATTCCTTTAGCATCTTATGACTACCATTTTGTTGTTTGTATCTTATGATTTATGTTGATTGCTTTTATTTAGTATCTTATGACTATCACTGAGTGTTGTATCTTATGATTTATGATAATTATATTTTATGATTATGATCATGGTTTATCACTTGTTGCTTGCATGTACACTGAGAGCTTATGCACTGGAGACAAATCCCTTGTGTGCCAATCATACTTGGCCAATAAAGAATTATGTTCTATTCTATATATATGTATGTAATCTTAAAACAATTACCCCAGCCTAATTAATTTTATATTTAATACAGAAATTGTTAAAGGACTGTAGGTTTAAATCTTACCTACGTTTTAATTACTTTTCCCCATCTCATCCTTTAGACATTAATGATGTAATGATCTTTTAATTGGTCATGTTTCTTATAGTGCCACAATCTCATGTCTCCCAAAATACAGAGATACTGGAATACATCTCTCTGAATCCTCAGTTTTATAGATATATTATGTGATTATTAAAATATAAATTTGTTTTATATTGAATTAAACTGCAGAGTGCTGGAGGACTCAATCTGCATATGCCTGTCTATTAAATCATGTCTTTTCTCATCCTTTACCTAAAAGATAATGCAGTATTACAGTAATTAGCAATGCTGCAAACTTTGAATCCACAGGAAGATACAGGTTTAGGCTTATGTTGTAGTGAGGCTGTGTAGTCCCAACAATTATGATATAATTTATGCCATGGTATGAATTTTGCTATTTTATTTTTGATGCAAAAACATTTGTATTGTTCTTCGTTTCTGGTTATTTTATGTTTCTCTATAATTTATTATTTACATCTTGCATTTCAGCTCACAGTATGTTCTTAGGCTAGTTTGCTTCAACAAAAGCACAATATTTTTAAAATTGGATCAGTTCCATAATGAACACTGGCAGCCTATAAGCAGAAATAGATTTCAATTGAAGATATATTGAGAGCTATAATTTCCCAGGGCAGGAATATTGAAAATGTCAAAACCCAATTACCACCTAGCTCACAGAACACAAGAATTATAAAGCAGAATTTCTGTTAAACTATGGAAAAGACAGAGAAAAAGGCACTGAGTTTAAGCCTCAAAGGCTTTAGTATATGGGCAATATTCTTAATTGTTAGAAGGCAATAAATTATTTAAAATAATTCCAGTCCTGGGGTACTGTGAAGATCTCATAGTAGGCATGCCATACCATGCCAAATTTCAGCTAAGTTTGAACCAGCTAAGGAGGGATCTTGGTTAACAAGATTAGCCTTTCCAAAATATTTTATAAGAGAAAATGGGTTTGACTAGTCATTTGAAATCTGGACTATCATGCCCTATTTGAAAGGTTGCTGTCTAAAATTTAATTTGTACTTCACTCTACTTCTTCTTCATTTCTAGACTAAAATCTGTTTGGCAAAGGCAATAAATACTTTGTAGATAGTTAACATCAGTCTTGCCCTGGATTTGTGGGGAAAAGGCTAAAAGCATCAGAATGGTTAGTGCTAGGTCAATTTATATGTACATATGTAATCTATTTTATTTTACATTTTTATTAAAGTAGGCATGACAGGTGTTTTACTGAATTCCATATTTCATAGAATTTCATTAGAACTATCAGTGTGAAGTTTAAAGCTGTTATGAAAACATCTAACATTCTCTGAGGTTCACAGCTGCTGAGCATCATGCCAAAAATCCATTAAAATAGGACAGGAGAAAGAAGCCTAAATTTTAAACCCCTAGTGGAGTATAAAAGATATTTAAATCTTCTCACTGGTAGCAGGCAATGAACTGTAGTGTATGATTTCATTCTTGTCAACAGTAAAAATTCTAATCTAGCCAAAACATATTTGTGAATCTTGTGTTGAGCTGAACTCAGGAACTAATTAAGCCATGCAGAGTTAACAGACCTATAATTCACAACTGAATCCTGGTCAGGGAATTTTGACAAGGGTAACCTGACACTAATGCAAGGAAACACAATTGCAAGGAAATGATTTTCCTCATCTTTATGTCCTTAAGCATTAAAGTTTAGTTAGGAAGGCTTTCAGATAATAGAAGAACTATATTTAATTTGTTTTGTTTGTTTTTATCATGTGAGAGCTATACAATTTTAAATACAGGCAGATCTCCTGAATGTTGGAAAACAGAGCAGCTATTTCATAATACAAATAGATTTCATAGTGTCAGACATCAGAGGCTCCCAGGAGAACATTCACACCATAGTAGTTTTTCCTTGTTGGCCTTTCGAACTTCTCAGTAATTAGGTCATTTCCACCACTTCCCTCAAGCAGCCAACATTTTCTGACATCGCTAGGCTATTTAAAAAGAGCTGCTAAGGATAATGTCATAAGAATCCCCAGAGTTTGGGGAAATTCAGGTGCACTGAGATGATTTTGTTTTCTATCACTACATATGTGATTCTTAGCAGTTAAGATCTAGTTTATTTAGCAGACATTGGGCCATGGGGTTTTATGAACCTGCTAATAAATGATTATTTTAATGTTTGTATTTTGGTTGCTTGCTATTTGATTCTTTGACTTCTGTACAGTGTCTTGAATCACTTGATGATTAAACAATCTTATAAATCCAATAAAGAAGATTAAAACTTACCAGTGAATTCTGATCAGAGTGTAGGTTAAGTGTTCTATTGTAACCTACATTGTATAGATGGCTATCAAAATCTTGATGTAGAGGGCTTATTTGGATTTTAAAATGAAATGAGATTCTAACATCTATTTTGTGGGATATGTGATATGCATGTAAGCTCTGAAACTTCTTGAATCTGTGCAGAGTTATTTATGCTTTTGAAATAATTTTAGGTTGATATTAAATATCTTTTTCTGTTAACTTGCTTTTCTAGGGCCACAACCAGGTGATAATATACAGCAGGCCTATATATTTTAGCATATTGTGTGGCCTTATTCTATTGCTAGATGCAGGATCTAAAACCAGAATTTCCTTCATTTATACTGTTTATGACCTGAAGATATCGCCTGAATCATTTCAGCTAATCAGGGACCATGTAATAGGTGAGTTACTTGTCCAAAAATATAAACAGTTCTCCAAATATTCTTATTTTGCTAAGTACCAATTCTTCTCTTTCAATTACAAATACAGAAGGGGGGGGGAGAAAATAGGAAAAAAATGTTGTAATAATAGTCTTACCAGCCCTCCAAACTAATGATTTCTTAGTGAATGATTATGATGTTTCTGGAGTAGCTATCTGAAATCTGGTATTTAAGATAATTAAAGTCATTTCTGCATCACAAAATTTCCTGACACCAATATCCAAGGATAAACCCACAAATTGCAGAATATAAAAAGTAACCTTGTTGCCAGGCTATGAAGTGTGTTTGGCAAAACTTTTTATGTTTCTGCATCACTTTGGAAGGTAGATCTGAATACAGCGCAAACTTCTCTACCCCATATGCCAAGTCTGTTGCAATTCTAGCTGCTTGTAATATTTTATCTCAATTAGATCAAGAGCAGCAAAATTAAGAGATTGTGAGGTTCTCTGTCTAGAGGCTACGCAATAAACTGCCACAGTCAATTAAGTTATTTGAAACAAAAGCATTGTGTAATAGCTGCTATTAAAGCTCCTTTGTGCTCTAGAGAAATGAGTTCAAGCAGAAGCAGAATTTTTTGTGGCTTGCCTGATATGGTTTATGATTATTTTTTTTGGCGAGTCACCAATTCTTTATTTGCTGTTCTGTCTCAAGCAGTTAGAATGTCTTACCTGCTTCAAGGTTAGATTCCTCTCCTTTTAATTTCTTAATTCTCCATTTTATCAACTGCTTCAGCTTATTCTCAAAGACAATGATTTATTCCTTGTAGCATGCCAAGGATCCCAAAATAGCTAATTCAAATAGAAAGATCAGATTGAATTTCTGGGGTAAGAATATGTCATGTGAATGGGAGTTTCAGTCCTCACCTGGAAAGGACTAATGGAGGATCATTTTTCATTTGAGGCCGAGTGGTGGGAAGAAAAACCTGTCTAAGGAAAGGGTGAGGAAAAATGCTCCCTGCATTATGAAGGCTTGTTATTTTTTTCAAAAATACAAGAAGCAGCAAGGAATATGATTACATTTTCTGTGTACCAGCTGTCTTCAAGAACTTTCCCTAATGTTTGTTTTTCCAAGTATTGGGGAGGAGAGAAATGGAGCTGCCTCTTTACACATCTCTGCTGTACCACACATTTAATCCCTAAAGTTCCTGGAGAAGGTGTTGCCTCCTCTCCTTTCTTTCCACAGGTGCACAATTTGGGAAGGAGAGAAAGTGAAATGTCTGCAACCTTGGCATGACCTTATGAGAAATTTCTTTTGACATCTTTTTTTCCTCCTAACATTTTGTTTAAGCATGTACCTATTTTTGAATTTATGACTATAAACTGTGGTTACCAAAATCAATGTCTGTCTATCTGTCTGTCTAGCTATTAGCTATCATTAATATTCTGACACTGTCCTGTTACACTGAGATTGTAACTTCTAGAATTTGTTTCCTGTATGGAGTTCCGAAATTTTGGCTGGGTGTCAAATTAAGAAGACTGGCCCTAGCCTCTTCCTTGTTAATGATCAACTCTTTATTTTCAGGTCAAATTTGTTTTTTTCCACTTTTTAAAAAGTCAATTTAATTTCTCCGAATGATTGGACAAATGGTTCCCTTATTCCTGAGGAATGAACTTTTGACACTAGCAGATGTATTTGAGTTAGTTCCCATGGTTGCCTGGTAACATGCTGATTTAGCCAGCATATCACTCCTTGCTTAATGTTCTAAGAAATTACTCTTCATGTGAACTGAATTCCAGAAAACATTGGGATGAACCTACAACACACTAGTGGAGTTTTGTTCCCTTTGAAATTAATGAGTTGTAAGCCAAGACTAACTCATCTCCTTGAACTCTGGATCCAATCTTACAGCTTTCTGCTGTTGCTGAATAAAACTAGGGTAGATGGATATTCCCCTGACAAAAAAATATTTCATAGGATCTTGAGTAAATAAGTATGAATTTCTGTCCAATATTGACGTTCTTATTTTCTTTTTATCTAAGCCCCATCTGCCTGTCCTTTTCTTTCAGAACTTCATTCTAAGAGGATTCTGGGTGATTCTTGAGTGGAATGTATTGATATCACAATTGAAAAATGAAGCAGAAAGGGTATCACTTATTTATGTTAGTTTTTCTCCCTAAATAGGGCCTGGGAAAAGATCAGTGAGGAAGGAGAGGAGTGTAACAACCACACTGATAATACGTTTTGTAGTGGTGTGGCCCAATACAGATTCTTGAAACTAGCAGAATAGCAACATCTCAATTTAAGAGACTTTGTTTTAGTAGACTTAGGCTGCAGCAGGCAAAATGTGTCCATGTGTGGTTTGTTTCTCTGCATGTATAAAAATCCTGTTTGCCATTTTACATTGGAATAAAATTCCATCCATTGTGTAGATGACTGTAGAATAGGCAGAATATTTTACACATGTGGAGAAACTGATTCATATTTAACACACAATCTGCATAATAGGATATCTCTTTCCCCATTACATAAAGAGATTGATTTTGGATATAAAATGAATAATTAATCATAAGTAATGCTTGTGAAGGAAAGGTGTAGAATGAAATCCCTGCAGATAGCCATGATTTGTCACTCAAGCTGATTTTCACACTAAAACATCTTTATTCTTCCTTTTGAGATATTTAATATCTTCCATTGTTTTCCTTTGAAATATATGTACTGTTTCATATTATGATTGTTGAATCTCTCCAAAAATAAAATAGCTTATATGGCTTTTCCCCCCTCCAAAGTTACATATGCTGTCCTAAGCCACCCTTCAACATAGAAGGAACAAGCTTAGTACTGTAACTGTGTGCTAGATACATAATAAAGCCCAAAAATACACATACTATTTTGAAAACGTATGGCAGGAGTCACAAGCTGGATGGTGCTTTCTAATGTATGGTACAACAGATTGGAATAAAAATATCACCATTCCCGCTTGCAACATATGGTTGTTTGTAGGCCAGATTATCAGAAACAGAACAATGTTTTGCCCAAGAAATGGATCAAACAATCTGGAAGAACTTTGAAACACAATTTTCTACAAATTCTCAGTGGCCCTGTCAACATACTGTAACTCTCTGATTGCTTTTTCTTTTAGAAGAAGGAGCCTGAGAGGAGCCATTTTTTCCCCACCCGATCATCTCTTAGCAATTTTAGTTACCACTACGTTTCATCTTTTAGTACATATTAAGCAATTATTAATATATATTGTACATGTAGTAATATATAACTCTGTAATAGACGGGATATAAATATATAAAGCATTCTTCTTGTATAAATTCTTTGAATTCAACCAAGTCTCTTTTTCTCCCTTTCTCTCCCTCCCTATCTCTACCCCTTCTCTTTCCATGTCTAATTGCAGGATTTTTATATTGCTTTCCTGTGATTTCTCTTCTTGGTCTTTTCCCACAAATCAACACATTCTGTATATATATCCTTGAACAGATAGATATATTGGTATTTGGTGGTTCCGGTAAGTACTATATATGGTTATACGTAATATCCAGAATTGGTTGAATTTAGGTCAGAGTTTTTATAGTTGCAATTCCTTTTCATTTCAGACTGATAATCTGCCTTTTGTCTTGTCCACATATTTATTCAAAGCATGACAGTGGCCTTATCGCATTTGTTCACTTTAGGTGATAGGCTGCTGCTCCTTGGGAAAAATGATGTGGACTACAGCAAATAATTCTGTAGCAATACAATTGGAGCCAAGCTTCTTTTAGAAATTGATCATATGCCGTGTCTCACTAGTATTCATCTCTATTAAATGCATAGAGTAAATCCCTTTTTTTATTCTAGCATCAGTGAGTTTTGGACCATAATGATGGTTATCTCAGCCCAGGACCTTTTGCTGTCTTAGGAAGCTGCATGATCTAAGAGTTGTGCTTTGGCAGCCTCATTGACACTGCAGTGTACCTCAGAATGTGTGAGGCTCCATTGTTCTTCCAAAATGTACATTAACTTTTCAAAACATATATACAGAATTAGAATTTAAAATAAGAAAAACTGAATTGCCCAGCAGTGCTGGGACTGGCAGCTAGACTGATTTCTGGAAAACATAAGATAGGTAGTAGTTACTAGTGGCCTTCAGCTTCTTGGAACATAAAGAAGTGCGGCAATTGGGGAAGTGAGATATGGGGGCTAACTTCCAGTAGCACACCCTTACTCTCAGCCCCAAAATTCCAAAACATGCACAATGGTATCACACCTGCAAATGCCACCCCTTTGTATTTGCATTGCAATGTCATATTCAAGTATTCAAGGATGGAGCTTACATTGTGATGCATATTTCATTATTCCATCTCTTTCTAATTGCCTGCAAATGCCTACCATGATGCCATTTGTCACTAACTTTTTCTACCCATCATATCAGTCGAGAATAGGAAACTGCATTTTTCCCCACTGTTAGATTGTGATCACTGCAATGGCAGCCTGTAATAATGGCAGATGTTGTGATGCTTGCCCCGCGAATAGTGAGAGGCCTTTACAAAATATTGAGGCCAACTTCATGGCACAATTTGAACTTCCCAAAATACACGAGGCAAGTTCAAAATATAGTTTCAAATCAAGAACATCTGCAATTTAGGCCACCGATGTTTAGAATAAAATGTTCTGTTTTAGTATGGTACTTTATTTTCCCAAGATTCTTGCATTCTGCATTCAATTACATTGAGTAAGTGGATACGCTTACTGCTTGCTGATTTTTCTGTAGCACGTGGCAGCTGTCAAGCTAGAGTTCCTTGAAGTTAACCAGTTCCTCTGGCGCTGTGTATTATTTTACTGGGTTTCAGTGCAAGTGTAGCATTTGTGGTTTTGTTTTAACTTGTATTTTGAGGCTGGTGTTCTTGTTTTTCTGGGTCCAGTAACTTATCTGATTGAATGACCTAATTTATTTTAACACATCTGGGCAAAATGACCTTTCTGATAATAGGCAGGAGGCTTTTACAATTTTGATTTATCTTATAGTAGCTATATCCAGATGCAAAGAAGTGAATGTTGGTTTCTGTATTTCAGCTGTTGCAGGAATGTACTCTTCACTCTACAGTATTTCTCGAAGCTTTATTGCTGTAATTATCCTGTACACATTCTGCTTCAATGCAGTTAAGGTAAGGAGGAATGATTCTGATAGCAAAATGGGCTAGAATTCCTTGTGACTATGATATTGTTTCCTCCATTTGCATTATTTTTCCATTCTCATAAGGGCAGGGTCTGCCCTGGACAGTGAGGAGGAAGTGGATAGCAGAGTTTGTTGTGAACCTTATGTCTTATGCATAATTTTAGCTGCAAATAAGAAATATATTGATTGTAAGAAATATATGTTGAGACTCTGGAAAAAGTTCAGAGAAGAGCAACTAAGATGATCAAAGGCCTGGAGACTAAAACCATACAAAGAATGGCTGCAGGTTTTGGGTCTGGCTAGTCTAAAGAACAGAAGAATTAGGGGTGACATGATAGCAGTATTCCAGTATTTGTGGGGCTGCCACAAAGAAGAGGGGGTCAAATTATTCTCCAAAGCACTAGAGGGCAGGATAAGAAATAATGGTTGGAAACTAATTAAAGAGAGAAGCAACCTGGAATCATGGGTGCTCCATCACTGGAGGTTTTTAAGAAGAGACTGGACAGTCACTTGTTTGAGATGTTATAGATTCTCCTGCTTGAGGAGGAGATTAGAAGACCTCAAAGGTCCCCTTCAGCTCCTCTCCTCTCCTCTCCTCTCCTCATCTGATATGTTTTTTGTTCGCCATATGATGATGAATGGATAGATAGATGGATGGGTGGGTGGATGAATGGATGGTCATCCAACTGCATAAGACTATAGGTGAAGTACATATTAATACTATAATGATAAAACAAGAAAAGAAACATGTAAATCCTAATAAAGCAATACTTTAGATTGATAAAATCTTATAAGAGGTGTAATCCAAAGCATTGGGGAGGAGGGAAGCAAAGTTTTTAAATATTCTTTATTTTATTGATTAATCAAGTTTATGTAGTTGCCCGTGTCACCAAAATTTACTCTGGGTGGTGCACAACCTTGGATAAAAACCACAAATATAAAAATGGCATACATAAAAATGTAAAAATCTATCTTAAGTAGTAGATAGTATTAAAAAAAACCAAATATACAAAGCCCCAAGCGAAGAGAGGATAAAAATGGCCACCTCAACAATGGATCCATCTGCTCATATCTCTGGTTCCCTGGGAACCCCAGACTTGATGACGTAGCCAGGTCTTGAGAGCCTTCCAGAATGTCAAAAGTGATGGAGATAATGTAATTGGATGGGGAGGGGGGGAGAATGTTCCATAAGATGGGCACCACAACAGAGAAGACACATTCTCTGCCTTCTCTGCCCAATCTAATAGGGGGTGCTGAAATAAATATTATCATTATCTTAAACATCAGTGTGGGAGCCATACCGATTGCCCCTTCTGCTGTGTATAGACTAGGCTTTGGTTTCTTGTTAAATTAGGGGAAAGGAAAATGAAATGAGGGAAAAGCTGGATTTTTTTTTAATGAGATTACTGATGGGAGAATGTGAATTTAATGGAAACTCATTTATATCGTTGGCGTTCTCTGTGGGTTAATTGAACGTTCAAAGTCTCCTTGGTAAATAGTATTAAGGGCAATCCTTTTAAACATGTCCTGTCATTTGCACATCTTTCTGCAGGCTAATAAGCTAAATTACACCAGGCAGGTGGTTTTGCAGATAAGCAATCTTGCCCACAGTCTGGGCTTCCTAGAGCTTTGAAATATGCTTATAATGCTGCTACCCTGAAGTTAGAGAACGTGGTAAAAGATTTACAAGATATTTGCTGCAAATTACATACATCAACTGTAGACCTTCCATTTACGCAGGAAAATTACATATAATTTGAATTTTTATTGCTTTTTCATTTTTGAAGATATTTGTCAGCAGAATAATTATTTGTTCTAAAATGGTGCTATGTATTTCATATCCTGACCCCAGTGTACTCTAATGTTGGCATTTACATACTTCTTTGTACAAGACGTCTACCTGATTTTTAAAAGCATGACTTTAAATGTTGAATGGGTGAATGAATTGCAATTCAGGATTTACTTGCTATTAACTGATTAATTGCCAGTTCAGACAATGCTAAAGCTGCCTGTATCCCTTCCAGATATAAGAAAGAACGCAAATGTGTTTTCTTTCCAGGGATGTATTCACATTCGAGACCAGTATTTCTGAACCATATCTGCGGATTTCAGTTCCCAGAGTTCTTCAGCCAGCAATTCTATGGAATTCTGGGACTTGAAGTCCACTCGTCTTAAAGTTGCTAAGGTTGAGAAACACTAATCTAGATCAATACATTGGGTTCGTATGCGAATTCAACTCTTATGGTTTGTAAATCATGGCTTATGAATTAATGTGATGGGCAAACTCAGCAGCTATGGGTTCTTCAGGGGCAGGGAGAGGAACACCTGTGAAGTGTGGTTACCTTGTACAAAATAGGAAAGCTAACATTTTACCAGTTTTTCTTGTTTTTGGGGGGCTGGGGAACTTTCATTTTTCTTCAACCATATCAACCCTACTTTTAATACTTATGCCAAAGTTCTATGTTTTTCTCCTCAGGAATGGAATTAAATTACTCTGCTGGATTTTAACAATTAGGCTGTTGGAGTTTGTTGAGTAGACAGAGTGCTTCAAAATAAAAATGTTTTTTAGAGGGCGAGGACATCCTGAGGCAGTACATTGTCTATTCTTGGTAAAATCTAATGCGAGTGTCATCGAAAAATGAAAATGTCAAAAAGTGTGATAACTTTGGAAGACAGAATGATAACATTTTCCATTCAAAATTCAGCTCCCCGTGAAATGTAAAATCAAATAGTTTTAAAGCTGGCCAAGTAAATCAAGCTGAAATGCTGCCCAGGAATATGTTGTGATAGGAAATTTGGAAAGAACTTACTTTTATATTGCTCATTAGTTAACTAATGAGATATTGGTTGATGCTCAACTTTCTGAAATAATGATGAGTTGCTGAAAGAAGAAAGGGCAGAGGCGTTGTTGTTGGTTTTTTTTGCTACTTTTCTCACCACTTTCCCTACAACAACTCTGTTCTAGAACATCTCCCTTGCAAGTTCTGCCTTAGACTCAACCTATTCATTTTTATTTTGCACTTTCAAATGTATTCGTAACTATGTTTTTTTGAAGAGCAAGGAAAAGTGCTTTTTCATTTAAAATTATATTTATGTAATTTAAAAATTAACGCCATTTCAATTTATTTATTTATTTATTTAAACATCATTTATGTAATTAAAAAATGTATGTAAGGAGAAAAAATAGCCTCCCGTGATTTTCCTTGCTTCTTTTACTTAATTGCTCATTTTAGGGGTATTGTGGTTTGCATAATTAGATGCCATTTTTGAAATATCACAACTTCATTAGCCTGATGAAATATAATATAGTTTATTTAATATATGACGCAGCCATTTAATTATTGTGAATTCCACCATGTTAACAATATTTAACATCTCTGTAGTAACTTGTAAACTTGCAAACAATGTAAAGACATCCATATTCCTTCCATCTTTGTCTCCTCTTTATTTATAGGAACCATGGGATGCTCAACATATTCCCCCACTGTTCTCTGCCTTTTGTGGGCTTTTAGTGGCTCTTTCTTATCATTTGAGCAGGCAGAGCAGTGATCCATCTGTCTTAGTGTAAGTCATCACCGATGCTTTTGTATGGGTTAAACTATAGAACTATGTAATGTTAGTTTTATTTGTTATATAAATGTATTTGGTTGCCCATCTTAATCAAATGACTCAGAGCAGCTAATAAACAAAAAAAGAGAACATACATATAAAAGGAGGATACACAGGACAGGTAACATACATATAAAAGAGAAGATATTTTTAAATGTATTTGTATCCTGCCTTTGTTATTTTTACAAATAATTCAGTGTGGAGAACATATCCGACACACCTTCCTCCTCCTATTTACCCCATAACAATTCTGTGAGCTGAGCTAGGCTGAGAGAAAGTGACTGGCTGAAGATCACCCAGGTGGTTTTCATGGCTAAGGTGGGACTAGAACTCACATTCTCCTGCTTTCTAGTCTGGCGCCTTAACCACTAAACCAAACTGCCTCTCTTATATACATATATACATATACATATACATATACATATACATATACATATACATATACATACATACATACATACATACATACATACA
>JANHFL010008866.1:134051-146104 GCA_032468155.1 Oxyrhabdium leporinum
TATAAGCTGTAAACCGCCCCGAGTCTTCGGAATGGGGCGGTATATAAATGTGAAAATAAATAAATAAATAAAAAATAAATACATGGCAAAAATCATAATACCCTTCATATTGGTATGTTCTAAACTGCTACGCATGGATGGTGTTTGCTGAATTTGCAGGCAACTTGGTAATTTGTTTTCTCAGCTTTTTTTTTCATTATTTTCTTTCATCATTTTTAGCTTAGTATTCAGGATGACTATTATATTGATAAGCTTTTATTCATCAATCAGCCTTCCTTAAGTTGGTGTTTCCCAGATATGTTGAATTTTCATTCCCACAACTTTGAACCAGTAAAGACTATGCCACAAAAATTATCAGGTTGAGATCCAACACATTTTGAAGGTATCAGGTGGAGGAAACCTTAGTTTCAATGTAACGTGAACTGGGATAAGGATATTTATGATTATAAATACATTATACTTGCAAATAATATTTGGAGAAACTAACTTTGTAATCAACTGGAAGTCAAAATAGGAAATAATTCTAATAATTTTCAAGTGCTTGATCATTGTCTAAATTAGTCCTGGATTGCTATAATTTTATGAACTGTAGCCAGTTAGCTTTACTATTTTGATAAACTCAATTATGGCAAACTCTGTTTTTTGCTTTAACAAATTCAAATAATGATTAATAATAACAACAATAATAATTCAAATATTCTATTTTTAATGTATTACAAAATATATACATTACAAGATATTTCAAATTAAAACTAATGTCTCCAAGTCAGTTTCAATTCTTTTGACTTCATGAATATATTGGTGTGGTTTTCTTATCCACAATGCAAAAGTGATTTGGCATTACCACCTTCTGGAATGTTTTTCCCACTTTCCAATCTAGTCTACAGTTTAGGATTCTTTCATAGTCTCCAATCCAATTACTGAAGAGATTCGGTCTTGCTTAATTTTCTGAGTACCCAAAATCAGCTGAGTCCTGCGGTCCTGCTAAACCTTTCAAGACAGGTTGATGAACTCATATGTAAGCTACAGTGAAACATGAAAATAAGAGACAAGGGAGAAAAAACATTTATACAGTATGTCACAGTTCTGAACAAAGGTTATTTCTGAACTGATGGCTTTCACTTCAATAAACTGTAGCTCTTGAACTATTGGGTTTTCTTTGTGCTTGCAAATTCCATGATACAGCTGTTCGAGTTTATTGTTTGGATGCTACCCATTTACAAGTCTACAACATTTTGTGTCTCCCAATAGCAAGGGACCTCTTTTTTTTAATGGTGTCTTTTTTAGCTGTTTAAACTCTCACTTTACAGAACACATATATGCTACTTGTTCAGGGTTACTTATATTCTTGGGCAGTCTTTAATGGACATCTCATTATTCAGATGATCAGAACCAGTCTGAAATGTTTTAGGCAGATTTTAATTCATGTTTCATATTTTTCAAGAAGAACAATGTACTCATTATAAGAATATATCGAATATTAACATTTCAAATGAATGAATAATGTGTGTAAAGCTATTCATCCCTTAATAGCATATATGAAAGTTAGATGCTATTCATTATTGGTATTACTCATGATTTCATAAAGGGTTATTTTTTTTAATTCAGCTGCTGCTCATTTAATGTGGTTTGAGAGACTGTATGTGTGGCTTCAGTGTTTTGAAAAGTACATCTTGTACCCTGCAATAATACTGAACTCCCTCACCAATGATGCTTTTTTAATCAGCAAAAACAAGATGATAACCTCACAGTAAGTTGCATATTATATTTCAAGATGAATTATCTGTAGAATTAAAGCTCGCCTCATATCCCATCAACACCAATTGGAAGTAGTCCTGGAAGAAGGGGAAGTGTAACATTGTGCTCTACTCCAAACCCCCTGAGTTGGTCCAGAAGGATATAATGATCAATGGTATCAAAAGCCATTGAGAGTTCAAGAATAAGGATAGGAGTACACCACTTCTCTCCTGCTCCTGCCAGAAGTCATTCACAAATGACATCAGTGTTGTCTCAGTCCGATCCCAGGCCTGTAATCTAACTGAAAGAGATCCAGATAATCTGCTTCTTCCAGGGTCGTCTGGAGTTGCAGTGCAACCAACTTCTCAACCCTTTTTTAAGGAAAGATTGAAAGCAGGATAAAACAGGATAGTTGGATCTAGCAGACCACTCCCTCTCTCAAAGAATTTCCTAGCTTTATAATCCAGCCTAAATGACGGATTTATTTATTTTATTTATTTAATTAAATTTATATACCGCCCCATTCCGAAGACATGAAGTTCATTGATTCACCAGGGAGAAATTATAGACATGCTAAGATGCATTAGATGTAATGCTTAGGTACTATGTAAGATCTAGAAATTGTGACTTAAGAGTTGTTTATCTAATTCTTCACAGTCCAACTTAGTTACAAAAACTATGAGAGAGGAACCTAACATATTAATATATTGGAGCTATGAGACTACAATAGACTTGGAAATTTACAAGCTATGCAAGTTGTAATAATTTTTAACTCAACCAGCAGCTGAGAGCAAAGGTGACATCTCCCTTGGCTCTTGGTGCTCAAATCCACAGAACACCATTGTTTTATGGTCTCCTTCTGAGGAGCTGTAATTCAGACCACTCCTAGGTGATCTCCCATTCTCTCCTCTGGAGAATTTTGAAGTGCTGGTCTACTGGCTGGTGTTTTGTTCTTCTAGTAGTTGTTGCCTCTGGTCATTTGTAAGATGTCTTCAGTCAGCCATGTCTCACACCAGAAGCAAATCTGTTTTTGGCAGAAACACATCTAGGATCAAAGTCTTGTAAGAGCATGGACATGCAAAATATATTCATGCAAAATATATTCTCTTGTTTTAATTTTGTTGGTTGTTTTAACTGGGAAATATTGACACAGTCCTTACAAAGTTGTGTGAGCAGGAATTGCACCATATTTTTCTCTGAAGAAGTGTGCTTATGTCATAAAAAAATTAGCAAGAGAAATCTCCATATGTTCTTGTTAATAAAGATAAATGCCATCCTTTCATCTTCAAGCCTTTCCCTTCCTTTTTAGATTTTGCTTCTTTATGTCTTGATATCACATGGCTTCAGTTACCACTTTATTACAAAAGAGTAATATTACTCCTAATATTGTTATTGTACACTAAATATTAGAAAGTTGTTACATAATTTAAAATAAACAGTTAAAGCTTGCATTCAGTTTAAAACAAGACTATGTGCATTTTATACTAACAGACAGAAACAAGCGTTCTGCAAGGAACAGAGATTTTATTTTCTACTATTGTAATACTAACAGTGCCAGATGTACAGGTGGCCCTCATTTAGCAGCTGCCTCGTGTAGCAATCATTCACACTGACTGCAGTGATTAAAAAAAGTAACTTTGCAATCAATTACGGGTCTGTAAAGCAAAAGAAAGCTGAAGTAAGATCATAAGTGCAGTTGTGCTTATGGGACTGCTTCACTTAATTGCTGGTCCCAAATGTGGTTACTAAATAAGGGCTACCCGTACCACAGTTAAGTGCAACATCACAAATCCCCTAAATCAAGACAAGTGTTCTCTACTAGAAAAGCTTCCATAAGCCATATTTTAGTGACTAGGATATGCAAACACAGTTTTAACAGTTAAATAAACCAAATGGAAGCAGGCCCAATGCTTATAATGCATCTATTTTAATTTATTTCAATTTTCTTTCCATTTTATTTTGCAGCTGTGATATCATTCTAATTACAATTGCGGGAATGAAGCTACTGCGGTCTTCATTTTGCAACCCCATTCACCAGTTTGTTACATTAAGCTTCACGTTCATCTTCTTCAAGTTTGATTGCAAAGGTTTCTCCGGCAACTTCTTATTCAATTTCTTCATTATGTCAATTGTATTTAATAAGGCAAGTAATGATTTTCAAAATGTCATTGTCCTTTCAAGCATAAATGTTTCCTTGGATTGAGAGTTAATCTTTTTTTTCTTTCAAAACAAACAAAATGCAGAACTGTTGCAATGCTGTTAAAGGTAGCCTTATCTAAGTTTTGATCTCATATTTATATTTAAATAGAAATTAAACAAAACTAAACCCTGCTGATAAAGATCAAGCAGAAATATTTCTCTATCCTACCAGAGCTTAAGAAAGAAATTATTTTAATGTGAAATGTCTTTGAAATGTCATGTTGACTTCTGTGTTGACACAATGCTGTCAAAACTCACAACAGTAGAGCAGCTTTGAAAAGGAGAATTA
This sequence comes from Oxyrhabdium leporinum, assembly GCA_032468155.1. NCBI lineage: Eukaryota > Metazoa > Chordata > Lepidosauria > Squamata > Cyclocoridae > Oxyrhabdium > Oxyrhabdium leporinum. Next base: position 138,277 of record JANHFL010008866.1, read on the forward strand.
TTAATAAATTGGAACCCGGCTTGCTGAGTTACACATGAAGGAGCTTCCTACTTGAATATTTATTTAACTTTTAGATACTTCTGATTTTTTTTTAATTCAAAAAGCTCCTCTGGGAAATTATTCAAATATATAATCAGCTTTAACATAAATTATTAATTTTTCATTCCTTGTGACTGGTTTCACTTTCACTTCCTCGGTTTTCAGATCATTAGGCTTTGTTAGACATGTTACAAAAGGGCATTTGCTGGAGCACAGAGGGGTGAGTGAAACACCCTCGCCATAGCATGTATGTATCTAGGCCATTGGTGTAAAACTCACCGCGTCCTGTTGCTGTGACATGACATTTCACAATGTTTTCCCCATTCGTCGAGCTAGGGTGGGCATGGCCCACAGGCCACCAATTTGATACTCCTTCTGATCTATGCCCTCCTGAAGGCTTTGCACAGCTACTTCAGAGGCATTCTTCAGTTGTTTCTTTTGCAGATGTAGATGAAAATAATACTGTGCAGTGGGCATACACAGATAATTCTGTGTGGCAAGCATAGAGGAGAAGGAAGAGCTGTTTAATACACTGTATTTAAGGCATTTATCCTACATCTTCTGTCAATTGTATTGACAGAAGATGTAGGATAAATGCTTTAAATTCAAAGTAGAACAGGTGGCTTGAAATGTGCTGCAACCTTAATTCAGCCTGTCTCCAAGTCATTAAAACAGCTGGCTCATGCAGCTGCTGCTTTAATAGATCATAGTCGGATGCTGCATTTGGTCATCCATGTGTAATGAAGCAGTTCTTCAGAACTGAATCACTGCACAGCTCTACTTTGTTGATTTTATTTTAAAACATGACCCGTTGCGTATCCAATTCCCTTAAATCTGTCCTCCTAAGACTTAGTTTGCCATCCTCTAATCACCTTATCCAAACATGTTGGGGGTTTTCTGAATCTTTCTTAAAACATGGTACCTAGCGCTGAACACAATACAGAAAGTAGAGTCAGGCCTGCGATTTGAAAAGTATTCTTATGATGTGGTTTAAAATTGCCTTTTTTGGCAATGATGTCATACTACTGAATGATCCAGATTCTTTCTATACATGATTTTACCAAACCATCGGCCACCATATCACTCTGCATGGGATTTCTTCTACCTAAGTGAAGAACTTTGCTTTTTTCAATAGTAACTTCTTCTCAGATTTTGTTTTTGCTGGCTAGAATATTAGCTACCTCACTTTGTAATGTGTCAACTGCAACTTGGATAAGCATTTATCCACCATTTCATCCAACTCATTATTTTTAGCAAATATAGATATATTTATCATATTTGGGTTCCATCTCTGCCCCTTATCTTTTGAACAAGTTCTGTCCTTCAATTTTTCTGTCCCAGTCATGAGAACCATCTGATCAGTATAAATAATATCTAATCACATTTGCCTTTGCCTTGCAATAGAATTCAAATTCATTGCATTGCCATTCACCAAACATTAGTACACAGATAAAAAGCCATTTTATGAGTCAGTGTTTTTCCTGATTTTTCATTCATTTATACAATAGGCCATTGAACATTTCCTTGGCTTAATTCAGCCTGCTTCCTCACCTCCAGTGCCAGGAAAAAAAACAGTTTTCCTCTTATTATGGCTTTCTTCCACTTGGACTTTGCTTACCTACTTGCTTCATCTAGAAACTAACATACCAAACTCATGACTATTTCCAGTCTCCATGTCGCTTGCATTTTTCATTGTCTCATGCTGTTTCTTCTTGGTGCCTTTCCAGGTGATATGCTTCCTATCATATCTGCAAGCTATCTCTTTTTTGTTTGCCTCAAGACAAAATTGTCTTTATTCCTTTGTTTGTTTGTTTATGATTGGCACATGCATGCCAATCAGGATGGAGTGAGAAGCTATTATACAAATCAAAGGCAAGGGGTTTTTTTCCCTTTCCTGTCCCCACATTTAAGCCTTGGATTTTGCTCTTGTTATGGACTTTCCTGCCTATCTGTTCAGGCATCTGGGATATGCATATTGGATGAAACCTTTGTGGAGTGCAGGCTAGGATGAACATCTGAGGAATATGGCTTGCTATCCCTTGTCTGAGTAGTTTGCTAATTCACTATACCTCTACAGTGTAAAGTGTGTATCTGCTGCTCTTATTTCTAGATAGATGAGTACAAATTCAGATATTAAAGCCCTCTTGATCAAGCTCAAGGTCATATTTCAGGCAGACATTGTATTTAGAAACCACCCGTTTCCCTCATAGCGCTATTCTGGGTAGTGAATAAACTTGGAAGGCCCACCCATGTAGTCCAGCAATCTAAGAATCTGAATATCTTATGTGACACCATTTTTGTAGGTAGTTGTTTTCCCTTTCCATCCTCTTTCCATGGTGGGTCATTTCTCTCAACCCCTAGAATAGATAACACCATTACATGAAGTCACCCTCCGAATACCCTTCAGCTTTCCTAGAGTTTTAAAATCCATGATGTTAATAGTTGTAGCTATTCTTGGTGGTATCATTTTCCTCCCTGTACATAAACAAGAAGGGAAGATTGTGATACTTTTATGGTAGAAAAGAGATTGTTGTGAGAATGGCAATTGTTTGCTGGTCTCAGTGATTTGGAATATATGAATTCTGTTAATTTAAGGAAAAAGAAAGTATTGTTGAAAAGCAACATTTGCAAACTACTGAGAGGTTGAATGGGGTAATAACAGCTGAGTGAATGCATGAGTAAAATCAAGATAGCATCAATCAAACTGTGATGTTATTTTTTTCACGCAGAAGGATGCTGGAACAAAGAATGCAAATCAGAACATTGATATTGCAGAAAGTTGACGACTCTGCAAATTGACACATTTTATAGGATTCTAGTGCATCAAGGGGATCAATTTCCAAGGTTCCCACAATGTCATGAGCTATCCTTTCAAAAAGGCCATTTGGAAGAATCCATTTTATTAAAGAATCTGCATGCCTGTATTTATAGATCTATATTCTCTATATCCTGCCTTTATTATTTTTATAAATAACTCAAGGCAGTGAACATACCCTTAACACTCCTTCCATTTTCTAGTTCTCTCACAACTCAGGCAGAGAAAGAGTTGCTGGCTCAAAGTCACCCAACCTGCTTTCATTCCTAAAGCGTGACTAGAACTCACAGTCTCCTTCTTTCTAGCCTGGTGCCCTAACCACTAGACCAAATATCATCAGATTGTGAACTATTACAATATCCCAACTCAGTCACAATTCTTCCTAAAGTACAGGAAATTTATTTTTTCCTGCCATACTTTTGACTCTGTCTAAACTGGACCTAATCTTGTAAAAGTGACCATCAAGACATTAGTTTTCATTGAAAATGTGAAGTTTTCTTCAACAGCAATGCTAAAGTGTTTTCAATCCATATCATCATGTCAAAAATAAATATCCCATCAAAGCAGTGGCTGAGAGTACATATCAAGTTTCTCTGTTACTCTTCAAAAACCTTACAATAAAATCATATTAAACAGTTGATTAGCAGATTATTTTTTCGGGTGTTATTAGTAATAGTAGTTATATTATAATAGTAGACTGATCATGTAGTAATTTTATCTCTTTTGGGAGCTGATCCAAGATAATTACTGCCTGAGACAAAGCAGCAAATTATACACAAACATACAGGCACAAAACTACATCGCTCTGAAGGCCAGTCAAGCTTTTATGATACCAGAAATAGAAAAATCCCACAAGAGCCTATTATCCCCAATATAAAATTTCAATCATCAGTTATTCAGCCAACAATTTGTTGCTGTTTCATGTCACTGAAAATCAATTGCCCAAAATAACAGTCTCGTGCTAGCTAATCAGAAATCCAGTTGGTTCCTTTTGCCTTTAATTAATGCAATCCAGGGAGCTCAAACAGTGTGAATCAATATAATTGCTTGGGGTCTTTATTGCCTACACCACTTTTCTCTTTGTGACCTGATCTGTTACTGATTGCTGATACTTATTTTCCCTTGCAAAACCACTCAACAGATTCTGAAATCATTTTTCCTCTAGTATATATGGACTTTTCAAAAGGAGACTAAATCAGTAGTATTGCATTACATAATGTAGACAAAACCACCCTTTTATAAACCCTCTCAGTTTGCCTTTTCTGCAGATGTATAATATTTGCATTCCAAAAGTCTGAATATAGGTTATTTTTTTCAACAATTTAGTTTCCTATTTATGTGGTTTTCTAATCTACCATTCCGCAGACCATGTTGTATACCTGTTTCCTATGGTTTTGGTGATGGAAAAAGGATATATGTCATTTAAAAAAAATAATTCAGTGGTTTTGGGTCATCAAAGCTTATAGCAAGGCAATGCTCCTGGCTGCAGAAATATGCTGTTCTTTGTTTTGTTAGTAATCAGATAAAATACTATTTTTGACTTCAACATCTTTGTTGAACAGATATTCTCTAGCTCAGTCTGAAATGCAGGACATGCTTGGTTTAGTCCGTGTGTTTTGGCAAGTGAATGCTTGGTTCTGATTGTCAGTTAGGTGAAAGACTGTCAGAATATTTTATGAAAAAAAATGTTTCAGAATGAACCTGCCAACATAATCCGCTCAGCTGCACAAGCTACCTGCTGGGACTTCGTCAGACGTGACAACTGATTGTAATAAAGTATCTCAAGAAGAAGAGTCTTTGATTCAGTGGAAGTTTCTCTAGTCTTTTTCACTGCCTTTCAGACTGTATTGGGAGATTTCTTAAATTCCTTAGAGTAGTTTTGGTGAAGTACAAATGGGAAATCTGCGAAATTATGTTACATGCTGAAGAGAATTTCCCCCCCTGTATAGTAAATGGTATCACCTAATTCTCAAATAACACGGTTTAGCTGAATTGTGGCTGCTTTTTGCCACAATTTCTTGGATCCATTACCTATTGACTGATGGATACGGAAATATTTTTTTCACATTACTTGAGTTAATGGTTGCCCTAACACTGACTGCTGCATTTTGGACCACTTGCAGCTTCTCAATGCTCCTCAGGGGTCACCCCATGTAGAGTTCATTGCAGTAGTCCAACTGCGAGGTAACTAAGGCATGGGTGACTGTGAACAGGTTTATAGCTAAGTGAGGACTTAAACACTGAGCTCCATGCCCTACAAAAGGTAAAAATAGGCCTGATCCTTTAGAGTTTAAGTTCAGAGCACCCATCTCACCCCTTATTAAAAACCCCAAATCTTAAAAAAATGTAAAAATATCAGCCAGAAGTGCCCTCCCCAGGAATTCTCTGGAAATCCCCAAAGAAATGCTGGTGTGACTACTGGTCTTCTGCGGCCTACCCACTTCTACTTTTAGTACTACTTCTTGCTCTAATTTTCAAGAATAAAGAAAGAAGTAATAGAAGACAAAGGAATACCCATAGTGACTTGGGATGTTTATGAATTAGAATTATAAAAACAAGCTATAATGCAAAGGGGAATCTTCAGTGTCAGCTATTTGCTAATCCCCCAGCCCTGCCAACTTTCTCTATAAAGATGCAGAAAGACCACTGAACGTGTTCATGAGTAATGCACATTAGGGAGATAAATTCAAATTATTCTGCACTACACATTGACAAATATTTTCCCTATTTGGTTATGCTTTCTTTTAATGACTCAATTTCAGTAGTGGAATCAGAATGACGCCCTTTGGTTATGTAGTTACCGGTTTGGTGAAAGTTGGAGTTATGAATTCTGCATTAAAAAGAAATCCTGAAGCATTGTGGTGACACAGAAATGTATAGATAGGTGTTCTGTAAACTGAGCAGGTTCACATAATGTTTACTAATATTCATGATTCATATAATTTGTCTAGCTGCAAATTTTGTTGAAAAGGCCTGGTTAAGATTATAATTCCTTTCCCTTCCTGCCTTTGGTGAAGAGAAATTGTAAAAAAGTTTGATTCATGGAAGGAAAGATGCCATTTCCCATTTGTAGAAACACTTTTTGGCATTTTTAGTGGATTTGTCTTGATTAATAGAGACCTTACTTTCACAGGCCACTCCTACCATAGTTCTCTCTGTGAATGTGTAATTATGTGTATGCATGTGAGCAAGTACTTTTATGCTTCCGGTAGTCCTTGACTTATGACCAAAATTGATATCAGAATTTCTGTTGCTAGGCAAGGTGGTTTTTAAGTGAGTTGCACCCAGTTTTTCAACCTTCTTTATCACAATTGTTAACCTAATGACTACAGTTAAATGACTCAAGCAATTGCTAAGTAAATCCGGCTTCCCCCAGTGACTTTGCTTGCTGAAGCTGGCTGGAAAAGTCGCAAATGGCAATCGTATGACCCTGGGACGCTACAACTATTGTAAAAACATGTCAGTTGCCAAGCACTTACATTTGGATCATGTGACTGTGGGGATACTGCATTGGTTCTAAGTGCAAGGACTTGTTGTAAGTCACTTTTTCCAGCACCATTGTAACTTTAAGCGGTCACTAAATGAATGATTGTAAGCTGAGGATTACTTGCACTTCAATCAATATCAGATCTTAAAGAAAGTTTATTATAAAGCAGGAGGGATGCAGCCTGGCCTTATTTCTTTTCCTAACAATGAATTTCATTTTAGGACAACGAGGCATGGAATGTGCTAATAAAATGGAGTCGAACATCCTTATCCATTTTTTTGACCCAAAATTTATCACACGTTACCCAATTTGAGATTGTATGGGTTACCGAAGATATCTTTTTAAAACAGAAAGTCCTGGTTCTTTTTAAATGAGATAATGTGAAGCATTCTGTTTTTCGTAACAAACACGTTTCATGAGATTATTCTGACTCTTGTCCTCGGATTATAAAAATAACATCCAAGTATAACTGTGTAGGAAGAATCTTCGTACACTTGTAGAAAATACAGAAACCCAAGTGCTTAGTGGGTGTTGTTTTTTTATTAAAAAAATAGACTTTATGGATGCTATCATCATTTTTTTTTCTCTTTCATTTTCAGCTGTGGGATCTACTACAGAAATTACAGTTCATAATGACTTATATTGCTCCTTGGCAAATTGCCTGGGGCTCATCTTTCCATGTGTTTGCTCAGCTCTTTGCAATACCTCATATCCTTTTAAGAAAGCTGTTTGCTGTTTTGTTCTGTATTCAGCCTGAGGCCTGTGAGTAATTTATACAGCCCACCATTGTTTTGTTTTTTTGTTTTGTACATCATTCCAAGAGGATTAGCTATGTACAATACTTGGGAAAATGAAACTTGTGTTATTAAATAGATAAAATTAAGGTAAGATAGGAAACGAGAAATGTGTTCCATTATTTGTTGTGCAGTTGTGTATGTAATTTTAAAAAGGACAGTACGTCCCTGATACTTTTACAAATTGTATAAACAATTTTCTGCCAAGTTGAGAAAAATCTTTCCCCCGCTAAGGTTCCATATTTACATAATAGATGAAATACTTCCTAAATGACAGGGAAAATGAATTTTAAAAGTTACAGTATTCTGGAAGATTACACTGTATTTATTTTTTCTTTATCAGGAATTTGCAAGCCTTTTTCCTTTCATTTCAGGGGAACATTTGTATGGGTTGAATCTTTGTATATATTTGCATTTAAAAGCACTATTATCAAGAAAATCCTGAGATAAGATAGCAGTATTAACTTCAAGGATAAATGTTCAACTTACTAGAGGCAAAGAAACCTGTAATATTTACATTAGTTGCTCATTTCACTATTTGATATGGACTTCTCCAAGACTTTTGCTGACTTCCACTAATCTTTTCCATTTGTTTCCTGTGCCCCCCCCCACCTTGCACTTAATTTATTTTTTTATTTTATTTATTTTTAAATTTATATAACGCCCCATTCCGAAGACACGGGGCGGTTTACA
>JANHFL010008866.1:146204-164917 GCA_032468155.1 Oxyrhabdium leporinum
GAGTCAACCTTGAGCCTAGTGGGATTTGAACCGCTAGATTGAATCAGCAGAAGTGGCCTGCAGTTCAACACTCTAACAACTGCGCCACACAGTGGTTAGCACCTAATTATGACTTTCTGTCCCAAATTAGGGACAGAATTATGAGTTCATTGTGTTGCAGCTTTAACATTTTTATTACATCGAATTCTAAATAATCACAGTTCTTATTTTGCTGCACCTGTCTTTTGGGAAAGAAACTAAGTAAATCAGGAGGCACGAAAGGGCATTTTAAAATCCAGTGAATTTACTATTTGTGCTACCTTAACTTGAAGTTTTCAGACTCTGCAATGCTTTTCTGTCAGACTTTGGCCACTGCAATCTTTTCTACTCCCTTGAGTCCATTTCTAGGGAGTGTCGTTTTTCTCACATCATATGCCAGACCAGTCAAGTTCTGGGAAAGAAATTACAAGTAAGATAAAAGTATTATAAATGTATTCTCTTTTTTATTCAAAATATGGGGTAAATGGAATGTAGTTCACAATATCCTAGTGCTTTCTGTAGACTGTGGGGATTACTTTACTCCTTTTGCGATTGTCCATGATGTATTTCACTAATGTTTTTTGACGGAACATTAGCCATTTAAAAAAAAAAGTATATTTAAATAGCTAGAATAGAGTTGTCACTTCACATTTCTCTGTTGTAAAAGGCAGCAAACTCTATGGGGAGGAAGCAGTTTGAGAGCTATGACTATCCTGAATGCCAACAGTTATTGATTCAACAGCTACAGGTAGAAATAAAATCATTCTGGCCTTGGGGGCATTTGAAATCAGTAGGGATTATCATATGTTATTAGCCAGTTAGTGTTCATGTTTCAACGTAACAGGGTTCTTTTTTTCAAACTAGAGGTTTATTGTTTTGCAAGGGTGACAGAAAAACAAGATTGTGGAGATTTCTATGCTTTTTACTATACACAGTGACATTATTTACCGCAGGTATTTACAACAGGTGCAACAGGTATGCAATACTGGTGTCACGTTTCCTCCTAAGTCTCCCTCCAAAATACCTGATTCCTTCCCCCTTTTTCTGTATTCCCCCCCCCTCGATTTCTGGGTTTGACAGAGAGAGTGAAAAGAAAGGAATGTACTGGAATGTACTGTAATATGCTCATTGTTACTTGATCTTTTGGAATTGCTTAGCCAAACACCTACTGCTTCTCCATTGGGGGAAGAATATTTCCCAGGGTCATCTGCTCAGTCATTCTCCAAAGATCAGATTTTTCCACTGACAACTGATCTCTTCCTTCCCCTCTGGGGTGTTGAATGAAGTTGCTGTCCACAGCCAACTGGGTTTTCCTTTCTCCTCATTCTTAGGCTCAGGATGGAGATCCCGTTGGGTCTTCATTTCCCTTCTTCCAGGGAAGCCACCCCTGGATCTTTCTTCTCCCTTCCTGTAATGATATGTGGGAGTGATCTTGGGAGAGATGAGAGGAAGGGAAGGGTACTTTTAGACTTGCAAGATTGATGTTAGGTCTAGCAAGGTACTCCAGATAAGAAACACAATCAGAACTTCTACACCTTTCTTTATTATAAGGTTACATTAATAGAATCTTGCAACTCTAAAATTAGCCTTCCTTCCTTGTTTATCAGATCATCATCTAGGCTGGAGGTCTTCCTCCTATCTCCCAAGGTCATTTCCACATACCATTACATATCCTAGCCAGGAACTTACAACTGCTCTACACAATGAAGTACACTCTCCAACTTTTCTTTCCAGTCCATCCATCCTATAAGACCTCTCCTCTCCTCTCCTCTCCTCTCCTCTCTGGTAGACAAGGAAGAGGTTTCCTTGTCGATGAGCGCAATAAGCTGAATGAAGAAAGACTTTGAAGTAGTAATTTGCTTTCATATGAGTTGAGAATCTAATCCTTCAGAAGTCAAATAATTGAATTGAGAAGAGAAGGAAGATTTGAAATCATCTTTATAAGCAGGACCACATAGCATACATTACAATAGTCTATCCTGAATAAATCATGAGTAGTAGAGGAAAGAGTAACTCTCTCAGAATAGAGCCAAGTAAAATAGTACTTCTGACTATGACCACGTGTCAGCTTTGCCATCTCCAAAAGCCTTCCCATGCTGTGCTTTGGTCTATGACCAGACGTATCTATCTTCCTTCTTTACTCATAGTGTTACCATCCTGTATGGATTAAAGCTTTTTACATTCTCAGTGTCAGAATTCTACAACCTTCTATATTTTATATATTCTCTATATAACAGAATTTCAGGGTTGCAAAACACTGAACTTGGAAGAAAGCTGAGAAGATGTCCTAGGAGCATAATTTGAAAAGTCACATTCATTTTAAGTACATTTCATATGCAACAACATTCATAATTCATATCCTACGTAGTTCCTCTAAATGCTTCAGTAGCCTTTCTAATATATTGTAGCTAGAATTCATAACCACAAAATATGTTGCATTTGCCAAACATTCCTTGTCACTGTTGGTCTACTGTCGGAAACCATAGTGTACTTTCAGTGAAATCACAAAAATGGGATCAAAATAATAATGTCAAATGAACTTTAATTTTTATCCCCTTAGGTTCAGTGTTTATGATTTATGAGGTAATAAAAAATTATAGCTAACAATATATTAAAAAGCTGCCCAGAGTGATTTTGATATGAGAGGGGCAGCAAATAAATTTAATAAATAAAATAGTTGTGCAAGATTAATGAAATAAATGAATTATTATTATTTATTAAATTTATATGCCACCCAACTCCTAGTGACTCTGAACAGTTTACAAAGTGTTAAAAACATTAAAAACAAAAAAACAATGCAAAACAAAAAAAAAGGAACAAAGGTGGCAGAGATAACAAAACCAGATGGGAACAAAGAAAAGGAAGAAGCAGGGGCTTCAGTCATGCTTGCCAAAGGCCTGGGCAAAGAGCCAGGTATTTTGGGCCATTTGAAACACTAGTTGTGGTTTTGCACACATATTACTAATTTTTAACTGGCTACAATGTTTACTTCAATAATTTACTGTATAAATTCATAACATGTTTTGGTTCTATTAAACAAGTCTAAGATTATTATTTATTTATTTTTAAAAAAACAATCTTAACAAATACTGATGCAAAAATTCACTGTAGCAAAGTGCCATTTTAGAAGATACATTCCTTCTCCTGCCTCACATTTTGACAGATGCTTCCATCCTCTAAAGCCAGAGAGAATGCTTTGTGTGCAGATGCAATTGATTAATCAATCCAAATTCATACAATTAATTTCGATTTCTTTAATTGGCTGACAGCCTTCACTCCAAAGCATTTGTTCAAAAGACATTCCTGGTGGAATACGTTCCTTTCCTGTAATGATTTCAATGGTGCATACGCACATGTAGTCACAATGTTAATCATAGTTTATGAGAATAATTTACTAGGTTTGAATTGCCATCTGCTCCAATTAAAAAAAATATCACCCATGTGTTGTTGACCAACATTGAGAAAGGAAGGAAAGAATCAAATCTAGTTATGGAACCACGATATATCTAATTTCCAACGCCTTTTCTCTCAGTATCTTCTTTAATCCGAAGGAGGTGCAGGCACTTTGATTTCCCCAAATATTGAAAACTGTAATAGAAACAGGAATCTATTTTTCTGCAGTGTTTGTTCCCGAGGAGCAATGTAGTATGAACAATAACAAAAGTTTGGCTTGCATAGTTTTAGGCAATGGAGTTATCCTTATGTATGTGAGTATCAGAGGAACTTTAAAGAAAGAACTTGTATATTTGGATAGGATAGAAAATACTTTCATGTTCTAGTTTTAAATCTGACTTACTTTGCAAGCCTAAAATCAGCTTTTTAAATTCTGTGTGGTGAACTCATTCCTCTAGTGCTGATCTTGATGTAACTAAAACAACACAGTTCATGCATGAGAGAAAATGAAAAACAAATTTGATGGAACCACTGTTGATGTAGAAAAGCACAAGCATGGTCATTTTCTTTGGAATGATGACAAGCTGTGTAAATGTAAGGTTACACTAGTGCAAAAATGTAAGGTTAAAGGGAAATAGAATGCAGTTTATTGAAAGAAGGCGTGGCTAGCTAGAGGCCTCCATGTCTGGAACCCTGCCCTGAATATCGCACATTGCAACTTTATTTATAATCTTTCAATCATTATGTGTGAACTCTCAACAAATGATATGATAAATGTTATCCGTGATGTCTAAATCTCTAGCCGGGTGCATATCAACTTTGATGGAATTATAATTGCCAGATTTCCCAATGATGCTGACTGATTGATGACTGATTTTTGATTCGTAGGCTCAAAATATCTACATCCATTGAGTGTAGCATAAATTAAATAATAAAAGAAAGCACTTAGGCAATCAATCTCTCTTAAAATAATAGTAATTTTGCGTGTTTATTGGATACCTCATTTAACTGTTTGAAGAGGAACATCAATTTAAATACCACAGCCGATATATTTTCAAGAGTGTGCAAAACAAGCAGTGCTAGAAGTATCTCAAGGAGCTTTGCACTACACTAGAGTAGCTTATTTGGCTCTTTTTTACTTTCTTGAATGAGACTTGTTTTAAATCTGATCCAACAAAGTATGTTTTTCCAGCAAAAGCATGAATGAAAGTGACTGTTTCCTTGCTTTGGATTGTACATTAGTGATATGCATCAGTGCTATAAGAACCCAACAATTTGTGACATGAAAGATCTATACATTACATGCATTTTGACAATTTTTTAAAGAAAAACTGAAGCAGATAAGGAGTTCGGGCTGGCTTCAGATATAATTAGTCTTGAGTTATTAAGCAGTTTCTATTTTTTTTTGTCTGATATTACTTCGCTTCACCTAATTAGTTTTTCCAACCTGGAATCATAACTCTGCTGCATGCTTTTAACTACTTTTGTGGAAGCGGTCAATGGGAGAAACAGTACAGGAGGAAAATTTACAACATATTTTTTAAGGCTTTGTTTTTAAACAGAGGTGAGCAATCTTTTTCAATCTTAGAACTCTTCTTTCCTCCGGTACTATTTCAAAGGGATCATCACAGGAGCATACTAGTGAACTGATGACCTCACCAGAAATTAGCAAAATTGAAAATACAAGACCATTTTTTTGGTTTCGAGAGGGGCTAGGAACAAAATGTGCTTCATTTTGCCACTTGAATACTCCCCAAATAAGAAAAAAATGGCCTAATCTTGAAAAGACCTGCAATGAGTGCCTTAAGCTTTCTGCAAAGTTTAAAATCCAATTTTAAGCTTAACCTTACATCAGAACAAAAAATTGAAGTCTCATACGGGTGCTGTGGAACCTCATGATGTCCATTGGTTATCTACTCTGCTTTAAAAGGTAGACCAGATATGGATCTCCCAGATCACAGAATATTTGGCTCCTAAAAAACCCTCCCGAGCTTTCGGTAAATGCTGCAAATGTTTGGCAATGTTTTAAAAGTTTTTCATAAATCAGGAGATAGAGCGTTGAATTATTGTTATTTAGGTCTCTGTGTGAAGTATATCTGGGAATGGTCAGTGCAGTAAAGATGCCTGCTGAGACAGAAGCTGTTTGAGCATTTCAGACCTGTTGATCAATCATGTTATCTAGATGGTATATGTTAGCCCTTTGATGCAATCCAGACAAGAAGCAGAAACCATGAATACTAATGCTATATTTATTGTAAGGCTACAGTAACAGAATCTTGCATATTTGATAGTCCCTCTTTTATTTTTACTTTCCATAAAACTGGGGATGGTCCCTTCTGAGATGGCTTCACACACCTCTTGTGTTTCTGTGCAGCTCTTCCTCCTATCTAAGTTCATTCCCGCATATATAACAGTATCAGACAATTCCCAAATAGTTTTTATATCAAAAAGTAAGAAAGACCCACTCCAAGATTAGTTTATATCTTACTCTCTGCTTGTGGATTCCCCTTATTCTTCATCAATGACATTCCAAGACAAAATCTAGAGGATCCCATGATTTGATACTACAACCTAAGATCTTCTCCCCCTCTTCCCTCCTGGGGAATGGTATTTTCAGGTCATATTTTCTTCATGAAACATAGCAAGCAAAAGAACTCTGGTGCCATGGTCGGTAGAAATCCTGGATCCCACCCAGATTAATAAGGAAAATCTTATTAATTACAAGTACATGAAATCCCACATAGCACTATTAAAGAACTCCCTGCTATAAAACTATTAGAATCAGAAGGGTATTGATGTTTTAGAAGGCAAATTAAGCCAGAGTGCAAGGAAAGGCAATTGTTGAATAGTGGATTCATGAGTGGATCTGTCATTGTAGAGGGCATCTGGAGTGATCTTGAATAACGGGAAATGGAACCAGTACCAAAGCAAAGGTCAGATAAGAGCGGTTTGAGCCCACACCAAGAAATTAACTTGAGAAAACATCTTGGGTCCCTCCCTGGTTCACCTAAAGATAAAGTGAGAGGGGTGGAAGCACATTTAGTCTCCCAAAATTCTATTACTGTAGCCTTTGCAATGAAAGTAGTCCTGACTTATATATGGAATTGGTTTCTTAGTCTGGTTTATTTTGCAGGGCTGACAGTTATTTGAATCAGTTCCTTAGATCCAAGTATCCACAATTGTTATTGAACTTGCTAGACACACTTTACTTCCTGATAAATTATAACTGCGCTGGTTTCTCCCCAGCCCCCCAAGGTTTAAAATTACATTTTCTAAATGTTTCAGGGTTTATACTTATATTAATATATTTTATTGACCTGCAGTCAAAGACCAAAAATATAAAATAATAACACTAATCACAGGCTGTCCTTCAAAGTAGCCAAATGGCTATCCCTGCTATTTGTCATTAGGACAGTCTACTGATAATATAACTGAAGTCCTGCTTTCTTGCTTCTTAGGCATTTTTTTTTCAGTCTGTTTTCAGCTTCTGCTTTCATCTACCAATTCTTTTTTCCTGAATGTATTTTTAGTCTTATATTGCTACTAAATCTGTTTTGCAACTGCTTCGATGGCAGGCTTCTTAAATTATTAATGAAATTGTTCATCACTTAATCGCTTCCTGATGTATTTGCCCATGTTTTTCAAATAATATAAAATGCTAAATGACTATGGCTGGACTGTTGTGTACAAAGGTATTGATAGGAGTATTCCTGCAGTTGAGCAAAAGATAAAAGCAGCATTTCTAGTTAAAATGCACCATCACATACAGATTTACAGATCTGTAAATCTGTAGCCTGTAGCCTCTTCCTTGGCTAGAGATCTGTAGCCAAGGAAAAGATACAACAACTTTGTCTCGAAAAAGGGGTGGGGTGGGAATCTTCTCTCTACCCTGTCACCCACACTGGGCATAGAATACTCCTATGAGGGCCACAGGCCAGCTGGCAGAGCCAGGTTTTAAGGCTCTTCCAGAAGGAGGCCAGGAGCGTTGGGGCTGATCTCTCGCCTCCAGTGAGAGAATATTTCAGAGGGTAGGGCCCCAGCAGAAACCGCTCTTCTCCTGGACCCTGCTAACTGAAATTTTTCAGCAGATGGGATCTAAGAGGGGGATCAACCTATTCTTCAAAGCACTGGAAGGCAAGACAGGAAGCAATGGATGGAAACTCAGGAGAGAACCAACCTAGAACTAAGGAGAAATTTCCTGCATTTAATCAGTGGAACTACTTGCCTCCAGAAGTTTTGAGTGCTCCAATGGTAGAGTTATTTGTTTGTTTGTTTGCCACCCAACTTACCAGTTACTGTACATCTAAGCTAAACAATAAAAAGTTAAAATTAAACATTAAAACCAAAGACACATGGGAAGGGTGGGGGCGGAGTGGGTAGGGGAGATGGGTGTTGTGGCCTGCCAGCTGCCAGCAGAGCTGGAGGCAGAATCGGATGATGAGGAGGTTGGGGAGGAACTTGGGCCAGTTCTGGAGTCTGGGGAAGGCTCTGATGGATGCTCTGTGTCAGACGCAGATACAGAGCCAGGACCATCTGACATTTGCCAGCCACCTAAGAGGCAGCTGCCTTTGGAGGCTGATATGAGTGAGGAGGAAGAACAGTTGGGGCCTGTTCCAGACGCATATATGCGCAGAGCTGTTAGGCAAGGGGAACAATGGAGGACAAGGCGTTGACTCGAGAAGCAAAGCACACATGTACGCTGAATGGCCCTTCCCTGGCTGGGGAATAAATAGAAGGAAAGGGGAGTGGTTGTTGTAGGAGACAACAGTTCATGTTTCTGAAGATTTTGCTCGTTGTATTTCGTGCCACAGAGACTGCTTGCCAGAACTTAATTTGCAGCCTTTAGGCTGGGAGCTCACGGCCTTGCAATTATCGCAAGGAACTGATAAAGTCTGTTACTGCAGTTAATCCTTTGAAGGACTATTGCCTGGACTTTTCGGTGGGTGAATGCAATTAATTCACAAGAGGTAAATAAAGAGGGGTTTTTCGTGACAAGGAGTCTGTTTCTTGCTTCTGCTAAGGCTGGGTCGGAACAATGGGATCTGTTATTACTCAATCAACCACCTCTTGCGCTGTTCTCCCACTGAGGCTCCAAGCTGATTGGCAAAGCCACATCTTACCAATAGACATCTGGCATATTTAGCCATGATGTGAGGCAACTTTTACCCTATCCTGCCACATTAGAAACTTTTTTATGCTGCTCCCGTGGAAATGGAGATAGAATAAAATTTGGCCAACCGAATGATTGTACTCAAGTGAAAAGCATATGGTCCTTTAAATGTTTTGGGACTGCAATTCCATTTGACCTTACTCATCATAAACAAAATAAGGAAAAATGAGATATGTAATTTAGGAAGATCTGAAGCGTCACAGTTTTCTTATCCCTCACTGCTACAGCAACATTTCTCTCAGCATGGCATATTTATATCCATTAAGCCTCAACTTTCCTCTGTGGGCACGGAGTCAAATTGTGCTATACATCAGTGCCACGCTGAAACTGCCTTTGTTTTCCTGACTGTGAATCTCTTCTTTTTATCTGACATATTCTTTGACTTGTTCTTTATTTCTGAAAACAGAAATACTGTAGCCTATAGTCATATAGACTTTAAAAACAAATTAACATTTGTTCCCTTTTGGCAGTTAGTTTAATAAAAGAGGTTCAGCCATGAGCTGTCTGCTTTATTGCTATTCTTCTCTTGTTGTCGCTTGTAAAACTGCACTATAATTTTCCCTCGGTTTCTTTTCCTGTTATGTGATTTACTGTAAAAACCAGCCTCAGAGAATTACCATATTCCACAATATATATCTACAGGTGTAGATATATACAGTTAGTCCTCAACTTATGACTGATTGTCTAATGATCGTTCAATGTTATGACAGACCCCTCAAATCCCAGACCCTGTAGCTACATGATCACATTTGGGGCACTTGACAAACAGCTCATCTTTACACTCATTTGTTATGTAGTCATACGACCACAGTTTGTGACCTTTTTTTGCCGGTTTCCAGGAAAAAGCACATTCAAAATTGATTTGCTTAATGACAGTTGCTTAATAAACATTGTGTTTTCTTAATGACTGCCATAAAAAATGTCAAAAAATCAGGTTTGGTTACATGATCTATGGGTATTCCGAATGTTAATTGAAGAATAAATAACTGTAGATTGATTTTGATTAACCTAAAGTAACTAACATAAAAAAGCCAAAAAATGCAACGTACAATAGAAAGCAGGGTGAGTAGTTTATTAGTTTTGAATTAGTGCCTGTAATTAACAAAAACAAATAAATGGAAGCATTGTGAGATTTAAGAAAATACTAAGAATCACAGAAATAGAAATATAGTAATTTGACCATTAAAATTTATACCAGTTTCTTATTCTTCTTTTCCATTTTTGCCTGCATTTATATGTTTTGCATATAAATTTAGTTGGCAACAGCATGATTATGAATAGGAACTGGGAGCAGATCTAAGATCCATTTATCAATTGATCCCTTTCTTAAACAAGTACACCTTCAATAAATTGTAAGGGTCAAACCACAAAATCAGAGAAGAGGGAGAACCAGAAGATTATCTGTTCAAGTGAAGCAGTATGACAGACTTAATGTTTCAAAAATTAAACTATAAATAAAAGCCAAGTAGCTCTTGTAAAAGGCAGAGATTTTGAAAAAAAAAAAGAATACTTACAATGTAGAAATAAAATTACAGGAAAAGAGCACAAAAAATTCCATATATTATTAAACTTTACTTTTTTACAAACATGGTCTTGAATATATGAGTAAATAGTAGGCATTAGGGTTGCCAGATTTTAATATCATATTGTGATGGTATGTGGAAAACACCTTGAGAGCTGGACCAAGAGATGAGCCAAGGAAACGGTCAGATAAGAGACAGCATAGTTCACGGCTGAATAGTGGACAGGGCAAAAGATTCAATGTAGCTTTACAGTAAAGAGTAATTAGCTCATCCTATCTGATTTACCCTGTGCGGCCAACATTAGTCTTGCAAATCTGAAAAAAAACCTCTTTTCCCCTGTCTCCTTTACAGTTCAAGTAAAAGATGGTTCCTTTTGAGCCTCTTGCTCTGCCCGCTATTCAGTTGCAGGTTATATTGTCTCTAACCTGACTGTTCTCTTGGTTGCATCTCTTGGCCCAGTCTCCCAAGGCCTCTCTCGTCTGCCATCACATACATAAATTTGGGTGACCACTTAGATAGCCACACAGAGTTCAAGTCTTCTAGGTCAGTGTTTTTCAATCTTAGCAACGTTAAGATACACTTCAGTTCTCAAATTCCCAAGCCAGCCATGTTGGGAGTTGAAGTCCACACATCTTAAAGTTGTTAAGCTTGAGAAACAGTATTCTTGATCATTTTGTTGCTGGCTAGTGATCATCTGATTTAGCACAGCCATATATGATCATCCTAATAAGCAATGTAATAACTTTGCACGTGGGGAGACTGACTTTCCCTTTCTTCATAATCACAACTGGACACCACAAAAATATTGAGTGTATGGATCTGTCTCTGACTTTTCTGACTTTTAAACAAGATGTCATATAAGCAGATTGGGAAATTAGAATGTTATTCAGGTTAATGATGTAATAAAGGATGTCTCATCACCATAGAAATGCAATATGAAATACTATTGTGCGCAAATACTTTTCCATTTGTTTTTCTAACCATTTTAAAGAAAAATGTGGTTTTTTAAAAAAAAAAATCTAAAGGAGTCTTTCAGAACGTGCTGGTTCCCTGCAGAAAATGTTAAGCATTTCTATGGACTTCTTTGAATAAATTCCAGAGGGCCTGCATTCAGTTTGTATAGAATAACTTCACTCATGAAGAAATTCAATTACTGAGCTAATTATCACCCTGACTGAGCAGTATGAACAAAATTCAAAGTAAGAAGCCACTGAAGAAAAGCCAAATTGCTCAGTCGTCCCAGGAATTAATTTTTTAAAAGAGATCATACCTGACAGCTGAAAGCCCACGGGCGAATATTCAGCTCAGTTTGGAATGCTGAGTATTAGAGTTTAAAGTTGGACAGATCCTTATAGCATTTAACATGTTGCTGCCATAACAATGAAGAGATTTAAAAGTATAAAATAGATGTAATCTGTAGTTAAATGGCTCCAAGATATTCACAGTGCTTTAGGTTAGTGAACACTGCTATTTATATTTTTAAATAGCCATTGTCTTTTTAAATAACTAGAGCAAAGCTCAAAGTTAGAAGAATAAAAATAAGTCCAGATTTGGAGTTATTGGCTCTCTTACTGTAAAATTCTACTGGGCATTTCTTCCCTCTATGTTACATAATATTCTTCCTGATAAATCTGTTTTTAAAATATCCTTGCAATGTTTTAAAGGTGATAGTTCAGTTTTGTCACATGCAGTTGCAACTTATTGTTTATAACCTACATCTGAGGATTTCAGTTTATCTGCTGAAAAAAAAATGAATTCCAAAATCTTAACTAAAAACTACTTGTTTTGCTAAACCTGCATTGTATCAATAATCCTCTCTATATAAGCAAATGTTTTTCTTATCTTTAATAAATTTATTTTTTTGAAATGGAGATATTAATCAAAGAGACAAACAAGTGATCAAACGTTAATATCTATTAGGCAGTGAAATGCCATGGCTACCATAACTAGGGTGAAAAAAATAAAAACCACTAGATGGCAGCAAAGAACTATAAGAACTCTAAACGAATTGTTACCATCTAGTGGGCATGTAGATGTTTACAGCTTAAATGTGGTAAACCCTATAGAATGCTACCATCCTATAACTGTGTTTTGAGTTTACCTTTTTCTTCATAAGAAAGTGGAAGCGACGTATTTTATTACAAAACTTCTCCAGTCTCTAGTAGTTTCCTTAAATTGATTTGGACTGGAAGTAGCAAGGTTAATACTTATTGGGAGGTAACCCCCCCCCCCCCATGGAACCAAGACATTCCAAATTCTATTCTTCTCATTCATCTGTTTGTTTATTCCAGTTTATACAGCTGCCCATCTCATATGTATCCTTCTGTGGCTTACAAACATATCAAACCAACAATACAATTAAAAATGATCCCACATGTCCTAGTGTATGTATATGATTTATATCTATGCTCATGCCAGTCTCAACTAGCAGGACAATTAAGAGAAAACAGAAGGACTTTTTAAAATGAATATACAATATAATGAGTAAGTAAGAGGAAAATATAGGTAGTCCTCGACTTATGATCACAATTGACGACATAATTTCTGTTGCTAAGCAAAACAGTTGTTACATTGTGCCCTGTTTTATGACCTTTTTTCCCACAGTTGACTGTAGTTGTTAAGTTAGTAACACAGTTCTTAAGTGAATCTGGCTTCCCCATTGACTTTGCTTGTCAGAAGGTCGCAAAAGGTGATCACATGACCCCAAGACTCTCTAACCATCATAAATACATACCAGTTGCCAAACATCCAAATTTTGATCATGTGACCACGGGAAGGCCACAACATTCATAAGTGTGAAAAAGTTACTTTTTTTTAGAGCTGTTATAACTTTGAAGGATCACTAAACGAATGTAAGTTGAGGACTACCTATGATAGAGCTGAAATTTCTCTTTCACTTCCCAAACTCTGTTCCATCCAGACGTGCTGAATTTAACCCCTATAGTCCCTCTGTAGAAGAGCCCTGTTTTGATTAAACTGGGGTTGTTGTCGTTTTGAGGCCTCTGGCAACTTGAGAGAACATTTAGACTATAAGAAAGGAGAGCTAAATTCTGGAGGAGCCAGATTAAAATACATAAAATATATAAATATGTACAAAATGCATAAAGAGAAAACTTCCCTGTCCACCAGCTGACATAATCTATAGGTATCCATCTTCTTTCCAGCACAAAAAGAGTGGATCATTCCAACACAAGATTGGTACTCCAGATTGAAAAGGATGCAGGTAGGAAACAGAATTTATTTTGATGTCTGTTTGTGAAGATTGTTTATTCAACGTATTGAACATATTGAGTTGGATTCCGAGATAGATCAGCAGAAGATGTTCCAGGAAAGCTGTTCTGCAAACTGTTGCAGAAGACCTGTTAAAAGATTCCAACTGTACCAGCTGAGCACATGTCTTGGAGAGACTAGTCCTTCTTTGCTTCTGGAGATGTTATAAAAGACTTGCATGGAAGATTACACACACATTGTGTTAACAGAAGTGCCTAGTTCTTTTCACACAAGACATCTGTGTTCTGTTTTTGGAAGGGAAGCTGAATCCAATTCATTTACAGTTGTACTCATGCTACTTTTTGCTCCTCGGGGAAAAAGAAAGATATAAATCATAAATACTGAGTAAATGGCAAACTTTGATGCTAAAGAAAATGTAGCTCTGTGAGTCAAAGACTGACATAAAAATAATTTGAGTATGAATAAAATAAAATGGAATATATAGCTTAGTGCATATTTATATTTAAATATAAGTACATGGTATAATAGTGTTTTATATATAAAGTATACATACATCAATATAATGAAAACATTTTTTTTTAGATTTTGAAATATTGTGGTTTTGCAGAGAAAAATATTTTGATTTAGAAGATGTGTAAAAGAGTTTTGGTGTTCTAAATCCATCATTCCTAACCCGAAACCTATCTACCACTGATAGAGTGACATAATGCAGATGCCAAAATACATTTTTTTAAGCAATGCCCAAAATCTCAAAAAAACTGCCACACTTCACAAGTTTTCTGCTATTTGTAAATTGATTTTATTTAATGCTGAGATCTTGCTGACCCCATTGTCAAATGGGGGGACAGGACATGTGGACCTACAAACAATATATTTTCCACAGTTATGAGTAATATACAAAAGACTTCCATGATAATATCATAGTCTGAGTTTAGCAGAAGGCTGAGGATCACCTGATTTCAAGCTTTTGGATAAATATATACAGAATCTATGTCTGCGGTGTAATAACTTCAGAGCAGCTGTCACCCAATAGGCCCATTTTTGTTTTGAAAAGAAGGGAAGGAACAGTGTTAAACAAAAGTATCCTCCCAAAGTTGCTTATACTATGCAGGAAGAACTTTTAATGACAAAACATAATAAACAATTATGAAGAAGCCCGTCCTCTTTTTAATACTATTTTAGTGCTGTTAGAAATTCAGGATACCGTTTGTTTTTTTGCTTCTGGTTTTATTAATTATCTTAATTTGGGGATGAGTTTTGAGAATCTTATAAAGATGTTTCTTGCCATAAACCTTTTTCTTCATTTCTTTCATTGTTTGCCTTCTCCAATCTGATGTCTTCCAGAGGTGGTAAGACTACAACTCCAAGACTAGGGAACAGCCAGTGTGGTGCAGAGGTTAAGGTGCTGGAATAGGACTGGACAAGTTCAGTTTCAGGGCCAAACTCTGCCATCAGTGATTGCTGGGTGGCAGTAGGCAGGCTCAATTCTCAGTTCACAGAGTTGTAGTTGCGGAGGAAAGTAGGGGAAGAAAATACTATACATGCTACTTTGAACTCTTTGAAGTACTTCGAAAGACAGGATGTAAACCTGATGAATAAGTAAATACATCTCCGTTGGACAAACTGGCTAAGAATTCTGAAAGGATACAACTTTGGAAAATTTGTTCAACCCGTGTCACCTCTTTGCTACTTTTGTAAATAGTGAGACAAAACATACTGACACACACATTGCATACTGATGTGACTCACTGTTTCTATGAAGTTAGATGCTGATCTGTGGTAGATTTTCCTTCCCCACCCCCTCCCCCCTCTTTCAAAGTAAATGCCCTGTGGACGCCCATTTCTTCTCTCACCTTTTTGTAAAGACAGTAGAAAGTATGTGTTTTGTGTTTTCTGTTGAAAGGTGCTTGTATTGCTTCTTTGTTTTATATATGATTACAATATATGGTTTGTTTTGAAATTTGATTTCTTGTTTACTCTGAATCCAAATTGATATATTTGAAAAGTTGTACACTGCTCAGACTTGGTTTGATTGGAGTAGCTTAGAAGCCCTATAAAACAAACAAGCAAAGGAGCAAACAAATTGTGTTTGCTGAGACAGCACTCTAAGAGACTACATTAAGGGCAATGGAATATATTGTATACTCTATATACTATACTGATGCTATATTAAAGGCAGTCGTGCAGATATAACTAATATAACTGATATTAATACATTTTGATTCAGTTTGGACTCCTCTCCAAATGGACAAAAAAGGCCACATTTTTAAAACATCTATATTTCCATGATCCCAAGGTTTGTGGATAGTGAACTAAGTTAATCAGGCAAGAAGTTTCAAACTCATGGGCATTGTCAATTGACTATGGAATACCATTTTATACCATTTAAATATAATGGACGAAATAAAACTACAGTTTGGTTTTATTTCATTCATTATATTTAAGTTCTGGTTTCGAGTGCAGCTGACACTCTGGCTACCTTGCAAATTCCCAAAATCCAAAAGGGCAGATCAGTCTGAGGACATAGTAGGGAGTTAGCCTTGGATGTGAGCAATCAGAGTTGAAAACTTTCTGTTCAGCCAGAAAACAACCTGTATAAAATGGTGTGAGCCAGGATTTATGCTAAAGAATAAAATTACCTGGCAAGCTAGTTTGACCCGTTGTATCTGATATCTATATGCCTTTAACATTTTTCTGCTCTAATTCTCTCGTCCCATTGAATTAATAATAAAAACAAATGTCATGTTGACCATTTGTATGTCCCTTTTGTTTGGATGGTGGTATATTCTGAATAAATCAAGCCTTGATTGCACAAAAATCAAGCAGGTGAAAAACACCAGAATACTTTATGTAACAGGTAGTTATAAAGTCCATTGTTGTCTTTTGAGCCATTTCAGACTTATAGACCAGTAACTTCATAAAAATATACCAGAAATTATACCAACCCCAAATACTTTTACCAAATGCTTTTAGCTTTTTCTACATTATTACATTTTATGTTACCATTTAACAATAGCTGCTTTTACCTTTTCCTTTCCATTTCAGTTGGTTTTTCTTCTTTCATTTTCAAGTGTAAGAAGCTCAGAAGTATAGGCCATTGTTCTGTGATTTTCGTTCGTCCTGATGAAACTGTTACATAGTTCCCATTTGAATTCCAAAATGTGGTTGTTTTTCTCAGGTTTTAATTAGCTTATTAATGCAGGGATGCCCTTGACTGCTTATTTGGAAGGAAAGAAACTAAAAAGCTTAATCCATTGCCTCATAACAGAAGCATTTGTTGCTCGGTTGCTTAAGCCACAGTGTAGTTGCACGAGCTGTACTATGTATTTATTAACTTTTCACAGAATTAAATCATGGTCAAGTATTCTTCATTGTCAGGCTTAAATGAGGCAATTAGTGGCAGAATCTGGAAGCTACAGCTGCGTAATGAAGTCTAATGGGTACGATTCAAGACTCTAGTTTCTCCACTCGCTTTGTTATAGGCCACATAATTTACATTGTGGAAGGGAGAAGGAGCAAATAAGTACATTTGCAGGCAAGATTGAGTACCCCATATATTTTCCTGTAAGGCAGTGCTCTACATACACAATCCCTTATTGTGCACCCAACAGCAGCTTACAGAAAATACATCACTTCTTGATTCAGTTAAGCCTTTGGGTTTCTTGGTGGAATCACAATATTCAAGAACTGAACAAGCAGAAATAAATCACTAAAAGGACTCCTAATATTTATTAGTGACACTTGTCTTCAGCTATTTCTACAAAGAGAATAAAGTGTGAAAACTACTTGGTAGATGATCCCAGCCGTTTAGATCTGTTGGTTGTAGGAAAGATCAGATCTGTTGGTTGTAGGAAATGTTCCACTGCCTTCAGACTTCTACTAGCCTACTTTAGGATCTAAGAAATACCTTACAATGACAGTACGAGTAGTCCCTGATACATGTGGTAAAAGGGAACAAGGTAAAATATAGTAATTTTTGACATAAGCGCTCTCAAAATTCCCTTTCTGGTCTCCAGAAAGAAACTGGCTATTAAGCAAGCAGTAAGAAAATAGGATTCTTCTCAAAAGATTCATGACTAGTACTTTTTCATCCCTTTTATGTTCTTTGTGTTCCTGTGATTTTAGGAAATGATGATAACCTTAACTCCATCTTTTACGAGCACCTAACAAGATCTCTGCAGGAGACCCTTTGTGGAGATTTGATTCTTGGACGCTGGGGAAACTACAGTTCCGGGGACTGCTTTATTTTGGCATCTGATTACTTAAATGCTTTTGTTCACTTGATAGAAATTGGAAATGGTCTTGTCACATTCCAGCTCAGGGGGCTAGAATTTCGAGGTAAGCCCTCTCCTTAGCTTAAAGAGCAGTGGTCAAGAAAAAGCAGAAAATTCATTCATTGCATGCTCTTTGTGGATCTGAAATTTAGCATGAAATTTGGGTAGCTGCTAAATCATTTCAGATTCTTCGACACAAGGAGTTTGTGTAACAAAAACTGCCAGAAAGTGACATTCTTTCCAGAGCCAAAATAGTTTTCATGTCTCATATTATACCTGGTTTATTGTAAAACAGGGGATTAATATCTAATTCCACTGAGATTAAAAATAATAGTGACCTGGTGACTCATTAGATACTGTGTAATATGAAATAAATTTGCACTCCTGACTTTTCTATATTTATTTTAGATGTGAATCCCTCAATAGTATTTAGTGCATTCCCAAGGAACAGTGTATAAAGCTTCAGCCTTCATCATTAATAGCTCGTTTCCTGGTTCTATAGATTGCCCTTTTCTTTTCTTTTCTTTTTTTTCTCCTAGTGAAATCTATACTAGATAATCTGGGATTATCTTTGTTATATGTGAACGTATCTTCAGGATTATTAGAGCTTCACTTTTCTTATCTCTGTAACAAGAGACATTAAAATGACATACTTATGCAATAACAGAGTCTAAATATTTACATTGATTAATATGTTATCATTAATATGTTTCATGATGAGCTGAGTAGTAGGCCTTTATATTTGCGTAGCTCAAAGTTATGCATATTTTGATTTTCATTATTACTCAAAAATGAAATATAGTCATCTTTGTAGATGTGGTCAGGTAGAAGAAGCTCTACCGAAGTGAATTGATATCTGGTGATATCAATAAAGAAGAACAATTTTTTTAAAAGGATACACGTTATAATCATAAAATATATTATCACCTAAGTATGCAGAGCACAAATCCACATATCTATGTTGACTTAATATGTTTTGCCCTTATTAGTCAATGTATACTTTCATTTTTTTCTTTCAGTATATTTTTTGGATTGGGTTTATATTGCGTATGTCTGTCTTGTTTATACATATTCCATTCTCTCTCTCTCTCTCTCTCTCTCTCT
>JANHFL010008866.1:184787-212912 GCA_032468155.1 Oxyrhabdium leporinum
CTATCTATCTATCTATCTATCTATCTATCTATCTATCTATCTATCTATCTATCTATCTATCTATCATCTATCTATCAAGCTTATTAATTGCCCATCTCCCTTGTCCCAGGCTTTGGACTTTTAACTTCTCAGATTGTAGACATTGTTTTGTCTACTTTCAACACCTAGATACTCTCTAAGTCCAAGAATATTTGAAATAAAAACAACTCATTCTTACAAAGTAGGGGGAGGCCATATGTGTGGGTTTCAGCTAGCAATTTCAGTCATGAGAATCACTGATCAGAAATGAAAAATAGATGCAATATCCAATCAAGGCAGGGATGGAAGTTCAAGAACAATCTCTTTTGGAACTGCCTGAAAACTGGTGAGATCTGCAAAACAGAACCCACAGTGATCTGCAAATGATCTGCTAAAAAGTTCATTGGACACTTGTGGACTTCAAGTCTTAAAGTTGGCATGTTTGGAGATCCCTGATCTATGTGAAAGATCTGCAAGAAGAAACCTGTTCTCCACCATAATCTAAAACAGGGGTATCAAACTTGCGACGGACGACATGTCACGTGACGTATCACAACTTTTCTCACTTTTGCTAAACTGGAAGTGGGCACGGCCAGCATGTGACATAATCCGGCCAGTGGGTCATGAGTTTGACACCTCTGATCTAAAATAACCACAAGATAACTTTTAGAAGCTTCAGATGCTTAGGAACTAATAAGTAGTAATGAAAGAAAAAATTGAACTGTTCGGCCACAACCTAAAAAAATAGGTTCAACTCAAGATCAATATATTTGACATGCTGATGTCCCACAGTCAATGAAGAAATGAAAGCTGGAAAGTGTTTGGATATTTCAGCAAAATAATGATACGAAATATACTTCCATATGAACTGTGAAATATAGGAAATAGGAGGTTCTCAGTCATCCAGGTCATGGTTGTCCCAATGGTGCTTTTTCAAGAGACAACTTTGGGATAGGAACTAAGGGTTTTGGAATGAACTTCCCAGGCCCCAGACTGAAAGATTATTGAAAATCTGTAGCAAGACCTTAAACTTACAGTGCATGTGAGGAGAGTTAAGAACATTTCTGAGCCCGAAACATTATGTAAGGAAGAAAGGGGGGTAGGGGAATCCAAAAACAAGAACTGAAAGAGCTTGGTATATGAAACATTTGGAAGCTGTTATTTCTGTCAAAGGAGGATTTGCAGAATGCTGACTGAAAGTGCGTTCAAACTTCTGCGCCTGCCATGTTCAATCTTTTCTTATTTTGAATCTGTCAACTGCACCTATAAATATGCATTCAGAATTGCAGAAATATCTGTTTACCTTTGTCCCATGTAGAGGTTGTGTCAGCTTCTATTTCACTTAGGTATTCATTCGAACGTAGTTTGACCAGGAATGTCTAATTATTTGCTCTTGTATGTACTTTGTTCTGAGCCATTGGATGAAGTTTGGTATTCTGGCCATTCCGTTGCCTAATGGAATCCCTGACTGAGCAGATAATTGTGGCATTGGAGACTCCCAAGGCTTTTTTGCTTAGGAGATTTCAACAATCATGCTGAGCCTGATTGAGTCCTGGCTAAAGATGTCGGGTGCTTCACTGGCTTTACCCAGGCTGTTTTGGAATGTACCCATGAAATTGACTTCTCCTTATATGATTTTTGTCTTAGAGAGGGTTGACAGTGTACAGCAGTTCCAAGGCAGGTGTCATTGCAATGGATGGATCAACTGGTGAAGCCTGGGCTGCTGCAGTAAGTACTTTTCTTCAGAAGTGGGGATTATATGGCCAATACCTGGAGATTTCTAGATCCAATCAGATTCTAGGAATCAGGGACATTTTGTCAAACTTTACTCAACAGTGATCTCCTTAAGTTGAACTAGATATGACAGCCCTAAATACCTCTTGCCCCATAGCATACAAAGTGATTGTGGATGTTGAACATGAGCATAGACAGCTACTTTCATAAAGCATGAGCATAAATGGTGCAAGATGAATCCTACTAGATATATTAAAGTCACCACTCAAGTTAATGCTGTAAACTCAAGAGAGAAAATAATTATTGGTTTCTTCCTTGATTGGATTCGCAACAAACCAGCTAATAACTATTTGTCACCTCACAGTTCTAACTATAATGTACAATAGCCAGCAAGTTAGCACTTTCTTCCAGCTGCTGAAACTGGAAACATGGATTTCAGTGGAGTGAGGGTAAGGAATGAAATGTGCCACATAATATCATGACACAAATATACGTGGTGTTAATATCTAGACTGACAAGACCTCTTGAGACAGGTTCATCAACTTGTCACTTGAGGAAATGGATAAACTCCTTTATACCACTATTTATTGGGGCTGTTCATGGTTCAAAGATGATATGGAAGAAGTAATTTTGGCATCATGCAAACATGGTACCTCTTTGTCATTAAAACTGCAACTAGAGTAAGCGTTAAAAAAAAAAAGTGCAACTCCGTTAAGGAATCCTTAATTATTCCATTTATACCCTGTGCAATCCCATAGGAGACAGGACTCTTGGTAGCTTTACAAGAATATAAAAATCATTACAACATCTACTGTCCTGTTAAAATCATACAAAATCTGAAACATTTAAAGTGCAGAAAAGACAAATGTCAGAAGTCATTCCATACCTGGAAAAAGCTCCATCTTTAACTGCTTCCAGAAATGGCCAAAATCAAAGCAAATTTATTGGCCTGTTCACATAATTACACAAGGCCATAATATCATTTGCTCTGGATTTAGAAATTATGTCCATCTAGCTATTTTTAGTTTATTTAACAAACTTTGATTGAAGGAACAGTGGCTTCATGCAGTTTGCATAATACGTTATTGACTTAATTTTCTGATGTAGATATTTTTCCCTATCCAAAGTCTTACTGTATTTACCTAGTTGCAGGCAGAACCTAGCCAGCTGATCTTTAAAATGGTATTCAGAATCAGACTTGTCAGCACTTGGGAGATTATCAAGAAATCCCAGTATAAGCAAAACAATCTAGAATGATGCTTGGCAAATCACTCTATATTGGTAAGCAAACATGGATGTGTGTCCATGTAGTCTCTAGGAATAAAAGTTGACTTGAGGGTGGATTTGGCTTTTACACTGGCATGTACTTAGTCTTACCCAAAAGGATATGTGGAATTTTGAAATCTGAAGTAAGAGGCATCTTGGAAAGATAAATTGTGGCAACAGCATGAATAAATGAAAGCAGCTTACGAAATGGGATTTCAATGAATGTATGCTAGCTTCAATTTTGATGAATTACAGAACCATTTGCAACTCTTTAGTGAAGTACAGTACAAGCTGTCTGAGAAAGCATTTAAAGAAGCAAAGTGCTAAATGGAATAAAATGACAGATCACGAAATGCAGGGCACTTCTACACAGTTGGATGTCTCCCTTGAAAGTTGTGCAGAAAGTCAGCTTTACATGTTTGCCATTAAAAAAAAGATAGCTGCAGCATTTGGAAAAGCAGTTATTAAAGACACTCTGGTCTTGGAAAATGAGGGAGGGGGATCCTCTAAACTCCACCAAGATTAAATGTTTCTGAATAACGTTGCAAATCACTACTATCTAAGGCACTTCACTGTTCTATTTGCAGCTGAAAAAAATAAAATCTGCTGAATATTTTTCAAGTCCCTTTGCCACGAGCAGGTTTAGCCTAAAGAGCTATAGGATTCAACTCTTTCCTCCTATATTCAAATTCCATTCCATTCCATTAGCTTTCTGTGTATAAAACTTGAGATGATCAGATACTTTGGTAATCTTACTGCTCTCTAGACTCATGAAAACAATATAGAATTTCTGCAAAACTCCTTTTTTAAGAGATACGTACGCATTTATATAGACCAACTCACACATCAAATATTGCGGTCAGTTCTTGAAATATTGGCAAGAGAACAGCCTTGGTACCATTATTTTGGTAACAGTTTTGCTAAGAGCATATGCTGCAATTATTTTAATAGACATCTTACCATTAGCCTTTCAATGTTACAGTATGTGTGTTTGTCTTGGGCACCAGGAATTCAGGAATGACATTCTTATCCATCATTAATGGTGTCAAGTTATGGATGTGCACGTTGTAATTTTGAAGTTAAGGGTCTAAACCTATTCCACTACTAGTCTTATTTTCTTTCTGCTGAGTAGATTAATTATCATTCCATTATGTTAGTGCATGATATTTTCACAATGCTTGTGCTGTTAAGCTAACTGATGACTCTGTATAAACAAATAAAGTGTTCTTAAATTTGTCAACAACTGCTCACTCTGTATGGAAACGTGTGTTGTTCCTAGCCAGTAGAAGTCAGTAATGAAAACAGGAATTATTTCAACTACTATTTATGAACACCAGAAGTATTTCTCCATATTACTGCTTTTTGCTACAAGTTCCAGAGACATTTGAGATATACATCTGTATTATGAGAATAATTTATAATATGTGCATTACTGAGATCTGGCTGGGACAGGAGGGGTGGGGAGGGTATCCTCTGACTAAGAAATGCCAAGCTGGGTTGCAGATGTGGCACCAGCCAACACCCCATAGTAGGGCTGGTGGGTTGGCAGAGATCATCCAACATACTTGGGATGCCACAGATTGCCAAATGTGAGACCTATATTTTAATTTAGGAACTAAGAGGGGTTAGTTGGGACTTTGTCAGAGCAGTGGCATCGTGCTCTGGAATTGGAAGACATATTGGTTTCTTCTCCACCACGGTCAGATCACTCTGTGATCAGCCTTCAATTCCCTGGTACTACCCTACTCCTCAGAGGCAATGAGCCTATTAGATCAGCTACCCCAGGTGACAGATGGACTTATCTGGATTTCAGAGGAAGCTTGGGTTTGCTCTGGAAGATCTGCTACACCTACTGGCTTAAGCCTTGGTGACCACTTGGAATAGGAGAGCAGTTGCAAGTTTGGACTGGATTGCACTTGAGTGACCTCTCTGCACCCATGGTTCCTGGAATTATACATGATATACATAATAAATTAAGGAATTAAAAATTAAGGAAACTGAAGAGGCCGAAGAGATGCCTAGAGTGCCATTGAAGAACAACAAGAAGTGATGATGATCAAACACCAACTACTTTATGGCAGTAAGGATGGTGAAACATTTTTTTCTCCACCTTTATTGTGTCCATAGATAGTTGCCTGATTCCTCCTTGGAAGGGGAAAGACTGGGATTCACCCACAAGGTCACTGAGTCTTGCATGGTTATCTGGAGGGAGTTTGATCCTGCTTAACTTGAAGAAATGAACAGGGCTCTTCAAACTGCTAGTTCAGCCAGTTCCGTTTTAGATCCATGCCCCTCTTGGCTTGTCAAGGTTGCTTGAGCGGCCATGTGATTAGATAAGAATGGTGGTTAATTTTTCCTTGAGGGACGTGGTTGTTGTGTCCCCTTGTCAAGGGGCAAGCATTTGGTCTAACTAATTAGGACAACTCTTGTCCTACTTCCAACCTTTCACTTTAGGGGATGATTGTGGAGAGAGTGATCCCTGAATGAAACAGATTATATCCTTCCAGTCAGGGTTCAGCCCAGGTTATAGGGCCAAGACAGCATTGGTTGTGCTCTTGAATGATCTTCGGCAAAAATGTTAAGAGGGTTAATGCATTCATCTTTGCTCTTCTTCATCTGTCATTGCCTTCAATATCAATTATGATATCCTTCTGAACCAGCTTGGAGAGCCAGGGGTGGGTGTGTTGGTTCTCCTCCTTCCTCTGGGGTTGGTTCCAACAGATGTTGATGGATGGAAGAACCCTTATTTTGTGGGTGCCTCAGTGCTTGGTTCTCTTATTTAACATTAGCCAACTTTCTCTTATTTAACATGAAGCCACTGATGGTTAGGTGTGAGATGCCATCAATATGCTGATAATACTTAGCTTTTTAGCTCTATCCCAGACTTTGGATGTCCTGTCCCTGTAGGGTCCTGGATAGAATGTAGTGGCCTTTGATCCAATCCTGGCAAAACTAAGACTTTGGGTACTTGGGCTTTTCAATGTTTTTCCTGGATGGGGTGGAACTGTCCCAGACAAACCGGTAAACAATTTGGGGGTCCTCTTGAGTTCACAGCTCCTGCTAGATCAGTGACAGCTGTGGCTAGGGAGACTTTGCACATTTTTGGATTGTGTGCCAGTTGTGCCCATTCTTGGGAAGCTTTGGTCACAGTAACTCATGCCCTTATGCTCTCGTTTGGATTACTGCAATGTGTTCTACATGGAGCTGCCTTTGAAGAGCATTCGGAAACTTCACCTGGTGAAGAATGCAGCTGCACAGATAGT
The DNA here is from genome assembly GCA_032468155.1 of Oxyrhabdium leporinum. Taxonomy (NCBI): domain Eukaryota; kingdom Metazoa; phylum Chordata; class Lepidosauria; order Squamata; family Cyclocoridae; genus Oxyrhabdium; species Oxyrhabdium leporinum. The sequence goes on from JANHFL010008866.1 coordinate 191,069, forward strand.
AAACGGTATCAGGTACTTGGCATATGTAACAAAACTACTTCTTGAGCTGCACTGGTTGTGTGTTTCTGGATGTAATTCATGGTGGTAGTTATCACAGTACAAGCCCTTCATGTCATGGGGCTGAGTTATCTAAGACTGTCTTCTGTCAGTTGTCTCTACCTCTCCAATCTGGTCCAATAGGTTTGGCATGCTACGGTTCCTATCAGCCAAGGAATGCTGGCTAGTGGGGAATAGGAGGTGTTTTCTCTGCTGTAGTCCATGCCCCGGGAATATTCTCCCTCTAGAGCTTAGGATGCCCCCAATCTTCTTGGCCTTTCATAAGGTCTTGAAGACCTGATCACATGCCCAGACCTGAGCATGAGTGTGGTTAGGACTCCATTTCTTAGTTATATTTATAATTAATTTTTCTTAGCTTATATAGACACAGATACACAGAGACATACAAAGTTCTTTTTTTAATTGATTTTATAATTTTCGATACCCGGATTCACTTTTCTAAGAGCAGCTATAGAAATGGAATAAATAAATGAGTAATTCTAGCACACATCTTAGTCTCTAGTGCAGTTTTTACTTGGAGAGATCAGTCACAATGTTTCGATATTTTCTTTTATTGGGTGGGCTGCCAAGAGTCACCAGATTGTGGTGGAATATTAATACAATCAATCAAGCAATGTCAAGGAAAGACTTTCATTTGTTTAATCATTTAAAACAAGGCTACTTTAGAACACATTTGACTCACTGAGACTTTTATGACCTGAAAAAACTTATTTTAGCCTAGTTAACAGAAATGTGTTAACTTCAGGTTCCAGAAACCAAATTTAGAAATCTCTGAATGCAGAGATTTGCTGTGCTGTTAATCTACGCCCCTCTTTCATTAGGTTCAATGTATATTTCATGTCAGGAACCACAATATTCTGCAGAATGCTTTAAGCTGTGTGAAACTGATAAGAACTACACATTTTGCTAAAATACACAGCCAAAGATTTGGAAGTAGAATTGCAATGCATTTAAATACCATTATAATCTGATGCTAAATATGTGGATGTCTCCACCAGGTCTATGCATCCTTTAAAAATGATTTGGAAGGGCTCCAAATAGTCCACATTAATGCAGCACTTCTGTGCTATTCATTAAAGCAGACTTTGTGAGTTTGAAAAATGTTCATGGAGAAAATTTATCTATGAGGTTGCTAAGAGTCGAAAATGACTCGATGGTACCTAATCAATCTGAAAAAACGTTGCGCCTGCTTTGAGTTTTAAAGTTTGCACTTTAAAATGAAAGTGATTCTTAAAGCAACCACCACTTTTGTTCTAGATTTATATAGGAGCCCGGAAAAAAGATGAAGTTTATTGAAAAAGTAGTGGCAATGCTTGTGCTCTAACAAGGTCCAAGACAATAATTCCAAATCATTTTTTAGGTACGTACACCAACAAATCATACACAAAAAGGGGAGGATGAAAAGATTGGTTGTAAAATGTTGAAAAACCTGCAGTGGGGGATTTCTGGGACATGCAAGAATTCATAGGTCCAAAACCATGGGTACAGAAGCAATAAAAGAGAAAGGGGCTATATTAAAACACAATTGATTTTTCAGTGTAAGAAATAGCATTTTAAGTTTTTTTGCCAAATGTTTTGGGCATTGCTAAATGTTCAGATTACAGGTAGTCCTTGCTTAACGTATAAAACAACATTGGAAAAAAATACTTATGGCCAATCCCAGCACTTATGTCCATCACAGTATCGCCATGACATGTGATCAAGTTTCAAATGCCTTTTCTTCCATTTTAATTTTTCCTTTTTTGCTTGTCTATTTTTTACTTGTTTTTTGAAATGTAACAAAGTTACATTTAAAAGAGGTTCAGGTGCTTCGCAACCAGGAGGCATTTATGCACCCCACAGTGTAGTATTGCAGGCTAATTCTGCTGACTGCCAGCAGTTCAATCCTGACCAGCTCAAGGTTGATTCAGTCTTCCATCCTTCCGAGGTTGGTAAAATGAAGACCCAGATTGTTGGGAGCAATATGCTGACTCTGTAAACCGCTTAGAGAGGGCTATAAAGCGCTGTGAAGCGGTACATAAGTTTAAGTCCTATGGCTATGGCTATAATCACCGTTTGCATGCTTTACAGCCAGCATTCAACAAGCTGGCATAAAATCGCAAGGTCCGGTCATATGATGTCTTGTTTAGTGATCAGGAGTGACTTGCTTAATGACTACTGTGGGACTGAGGTCATGGTCATGTGATGCCTCACTTAACAACTATATAATTTAGCGACAGAGTAGCCACTTAAAACAAAGACTCCCTGTACTCAAAGTAATGACATTTGTTAGGAATGTAAGTAGGGCTTGCCAGACAGGCTGTGATGGAATGTAGTACACTGGATTCCCACAAGGAAGAAGACAGTTCAGTTCAGATATGTTGTGTGGGAGAGAAAAGAAGGTGAAGACAGGGTCTCCCCAATAGTTCTCAGAGTATATGATAGAGATGGCAGAGTGCTTCACTTTGGAAAGATTCTGTCTATAGGGTTTGGAACAAGAACTTGGTTTGTCTTCTTGGTTTGGGGGCCTGACACATGCTAACTCATATGTTTGGCCAAGGGAAGGTGACTTCCCTTGCCACACCATCAATATACATCTCTGCAAGTTAGAAAGCCATGTCCTGGGTCATGTACAGAAAACAAGGAGAGACAGAAAATTTAATTGTTTTCAAACTTCAGGAAGAAATGGTGGACTGAGACTGGAAAACGGATAATTATTCCCCATAACTTCTCATTAGTTTGGAACCTACAAGAAATGGTTCAAAATCCAGAAAGGAAACAGGGGAAATTTTTGCTTGAGAAGCTTTTTATGGAGATAAATCTATAGCCAGGAACTATATCAAAATTGTTGCTGTTGCTGTAGTTTGTTAAGTCCATTGTCTCTAGGAAATTGGATGTGAATTCAGCTTTTTTTCACTTTTTATGCTAAGCATGAGGATATAATATAGTCAATCTATTCTCATAACTTACACTATGAATTGGAATCTTGGCAAGCCTCTTCTCTGAGATCAAGAAGAGTGTTCATTTGTAGCAGACCAGTGCCATTGTGTGATTTGCACAAGCCCTAATCTTTTATTTTGGAATTGTTCTTTTCAATTCATTTGAAAATAACTATTTTACCATGAATTGGAGCGCTCTGTAATTTATCTTCAGCATAGACCCAATACAATCTGAGCAAAGACACTTTTCTTTTGGACACTTTTTATCTTGAATTATGCATTGATTCTTGAATTATACAAGAAGCCAAATATCAAATAATCTATTATAATGAATAAGTACCGTGTTTCTGAGAAAACACGACCCACCCCAATAATAAGCCCAACCCTACTTTTTTGGGGATGGGCCTATAACCCCACCCCGAAAATAAGCCCGGGGGGGATGGGCGAGTGGCAGCGCGGGCACAGGGGGGAGGCAACTGTCTGGCTGCAGGGCTTCTGCCTGTTGAGTGGCTTCCCCAAAGCCAGCACCTCCGCAGCCAACGGCTTTGCTTTTTCCCTCTTTTGGGGAGGCGAATGGGAAGAAAATGGGGAGGGGGATTTTGCTGCCTGTCATCCATTCCTCAAGCTCAGCACAGACTGAGGGAAGGATGACAGGTAGGAAAATCCCCTCTCCCCATTTTCCTCCTGTTCGTCAAAAAGCCTCCATTCCAAAACTTCAGCGTTCGGAATGGAGGCTCTTTGACGAACGGGAGAAAAATGGGGAAGGGGGACTTTCCTGCCTGCCATCCTTCCCTCAGTCTGTGCTGAGCTTGAGGAATGGATGACAGGTAGGAAAATCCTCCCTCCCCATTTGGTCTCGGTGCACATGCTGGGTCTTGCCGTCTTGCAGCACGATGGAAACGCTGAGTTTAGGCTCCGTCAGGACGCAACGCACCACCTCCCACTCCATGGTGACGGTGGACAACCACCAAGTCAGCCGCTGTTTGGCTGGACGCCTTAACACAGGAAGGACCTTCAAAGTGCCCAGCATCCCGGGCAACGGCAAGCAGCAGGCTGCTCCGCGAGGTGGAAAGTGTAGGCGCTGTGGAGGCTGCCCCGGGTGCTTGCACTTTTGAACCGCGGCATCTCTACACCAAGAAAATTGCGGTGTCGGGACTGATGTCAGCTACGGGTTCTTGCAGCGTCTGCCCGGGATGCACATGAGCTTCAGGCAGTGTCCAATCTGCGCATTGGCCGGCATGAAGACGTCCTCGGAGCTGGCCGGGGCTTCCACCCAGCTGTTGCTCACGACTGTCGACGTCTCAGCTGGCTCGATCTTCTGCTCGTAATAGCAAAGGAAGAGGCAGTTATATTTACTTGGCTGGCCAGAAAGTCAGGCAATGGCTCTTTCTCTCCCTTCTCGTCCTATGGGGGCCAGAGTAATTTTTTTTAAATTATAGAGGACAGTTGAGAGTTTCCCGCCTGATAAGTTGGAGGCCGAAAAGGGAGAAACCATTTCATATAGCACTAGCACATACCGCTTCACAGTGCTTTTACAGCCCTATCTAAGCGGTTTAGAGTCAGCATATTGCTCCCAACAACCTGAGTCCTCATTTTACCAACCTCGGAAGGATGGAAGGTTGAGTCAACCTTGAGCCTGGTGAGATTCGATCTGTCAAACTGCTGGCAGCCGGTGATCAGCAGAAGTAGCCTGCAGTATTGCACTCTAACCACTGTGCCACTGAGAACTCTATATATGTTCTCTATGTTGCTTATAGGATGGATGGATGGTGTGTGTGTGTTTGTGTGTTCACGCACATATATAAAGGGAGAGAGACAGAGACAGATATGAAGCTTGGGAACTTAATTTTTTAAGCATCTTTATAAAGGCTTCTCCAGACATCTGTCAGTAAAATGAAAGGTTGGGCTTGGTGGCATAAAATAGATTAACACTTTAGTATAGTATAAGTTTCTTTGCCAAGCTACTAGCCTTTTGTAACTATGCAGCTCCCCACCGCAGACATCTGTAGTGGTGTGAACAGAAGTTCACACATTTCCAAATATTCAGAGTTCAAAAAAGTTTAGGGATCTCAGCTGTAGCCTTACGGAAGAAAAAAAAATTACCTAATGGACTTTTGTTATTGTAGACTAACTACATCTGCTATCTAAATAAATAGCTTTGAAAATAATGTGTGATTCTACATTCCTTTGACTAAGGAATGCTTTATTTGAACATATGTTACATTTCACATTCCAAAAGAAAAGCGGCCGAGTATCTTTACATTTTTTTTGCTGGCGCCAAAAAAAACATTGCAGCGTATGAAAACATGTGCACCTGGCTGGGAATTTAGCTTTCATGATATGCTAAACTGATTAAATGGTAAACAATTTGCCTGAACACCATTCAGAGGTCTTGTGGGATGCATGTTGTGTCACAGTAATTTATAGCTTCTTTATTAACAGAAAAAGGTGCAAACGAAATTTAAAAAAATGTTACACGTCACTGAGCACAACAACAATTTAACTTGGTGCATCAAATGCCAAGCTGAATTAGAGAAATAAAAATTATTCACAAGAGAAATATGTTCCATGTGGAAATAAATAGCTAGAAAATATTCGATAATTTTTTAGAAGCTAAGAGCTGAATGAATAAACAAACAAATAAAAGGATAAAGGGATTTTGGAAAATCTGATTTAAAAAACATAACCCCAAAATAGCACTAGTAGATAGATATATGTATGACTCTTGTTTCCAGTCTTCTAGTTGTTTTTAACTTTTATTTTCAGAGGCAAATAAAACTCTCTAATCTAACATGCTTGATTCCCAAGATCCCTAAACGCCAGTGAAAAGTGTTTTTTAAACTGTGTAAAAGCTAACAACTAGTAATCAAAATGCCTTAGCTATGCCCTTGACAAATTTCTAAAAGAGTTCAGAGTCTTGTAAAGAAAATTCATTGGCACTGGAGAAATCTCCCTTTTTCTAGTTTTCCATGCCTACCCTTTTTTTACTTATGGTATTCCTGAAAAAATGTTCCACACATAAGACCCTGAGTGAGGGAAAGAGAATGGAAGAATGGCTACTAAGAGTCTTGCAAGTCATGGGAAAGCCCACCTTCTACAATGTAGTGCTATAAGTGAAAAAATATCTGATCAGAGATAGATAGATGAACCACAACATAGTGTTCAAACATTTTCAGTATTAACATCAATTAAAAAAGGGTATCATTTACAGACCGGATTCTCAGTATTATAATGCTAATCATTATCATTATATTGGTGAATGGGTCGCTGTGCTTGTGTATTATGCATTTATTTTCCTATTAATTCTGATTCAGAAATCAAACCCCGAAAACACATGTGAAACTAGAACACCTACACCAGCCTATTCCAAGTTAATTAAACTGTAGATATTAATGAATATAATGTCAAACTGTAAACTGCTGAAGATAGGATGGGAAGACAAACGTCTCATTTTAGGCAGTTCTCCACAGCTGTCACCACTTCTTGCAAAATGTCATCTCGATTCTCCCTTGTAATCTAAAATTTAAAAAACAACAACAGAATACACATAAAATATGGATTAATATCAGGTTTCATTTATTTAAAGTAACCAAAATGCAAGGCTTAGAAAAAGGAAATATTTATGAAGACTTTTTATATGTTCCTAATTAGAACAAGAATTAAGAATTGTCCAATTATCAGCTAGTTCTTGGTTTTAATTATAATGTATAAGAATTCCTTTATTACCATATTAGGAGGGAATAGTCCTTTGGATTCTGACTTTTTTCCTAAAATTATGTGCTATCTACTGATAAAGAACCCATGCAGATTAAGTAGGTTGTGCATAGTACTGCAGATGCAAAAATATACGGACATGCAGAAGAATAGATTGCATATCACCAAAATAGCAAAAGTATACAAGATTTGTACACTGGATGTCATGCTTTTAGTATAAACGAAGGGCTCTGGAAAGATCTTGTCCTCCCAAAAAATCTTTCCAAAGGTGAAACAATTTGTAGCCCAGATATTCACACTGAAAGTAGTAAGATCCAGCATTCCAAGAATGCTGGAGCTAAATTAGCAGGAGTTAAATTAGGCAAATGGGGGAGAAAACATCAGGATGGGCAACAGAATCAGCCTGTGGCAACTCAGGGCGTTGTTTTTGTAGGGTATCTGAAAAAGAGAATGAGCTGGGGAAAAAAGAAACGGGACTATAAATCTATAGTCCTTGAAGCTTGTATTAAAATAAATTGACCTAAATGAATCAAGAACATCTTGGGCATTTTCCTGCATTGATTTTATGTCTGGTACCTCTGGTTTGATGAGATTTCATTTAAAAGAATGCGACATTTTTTTCTAGGAGCTAGAAACAAAGAAACATGAGACTGACTTAAGTTGACCAAGAGCGAAAATGGCTCACAACACTAAACAGCACCAAGTAATAATATAACAATAACAAGTTATAAAATATAACATGCCATCAAAACCTAAAAACTTCAACTCCTAAGGTCTGGTGCTGGCTCCCAACAGCACTGCCCCCCATCCCCATCCCTTTTGAAGATTTTGAAAAAAAAAGAGATTAAACAATTCTTTGCTAGGACTATTTCAAAAAACGATTTGTAGTAAGCACCTTGAAAAGCAAGGTCCCAGCACCCTTCTGCATGATCCTGAACAGAGGTATGACTATGAAAATAAAGTTAAATACTCAACTACTTTAAAGAACAACTGGGAGGCACTATGATCCTGTTCAGCCCAAGCCATGTTTTTTGAACCATTTTCAAAGCACAGGCAGGCCTATTTTATCTTTTCCTCCAATAGAGAAGGTTTCAATAACCAGCACTCCAGTGGTGCAGGCGGCAAAGAGATTCTCCAGGGCATACATGGAGTCATATGCAAGCTTTGTCAATAATTCATTACCTGCGGAACTTAGTTAAAAGTTCACAAGAATAAGCAATGTTACTAAATATTAAATTCACTACCTTTACCTCAGATTCCATTCAGATAAATGTGGGGCAAGACAACTTGATTTCTGTTAGTCACTGGAATGGCCACTGAAGTTGTATTTTGCATTTTCCAGATACAGTATCTGGAATCTAACCACATAGTAACTGAATTTCCAGAGTTAGTAGTATTAATATTGCAAATAACAAGTATAACACAATTATATATTCATAAATAAAACCCATTATTAACATTAGGCTGTAGCACTACTACTGGCAAGTGTATTAGTGATAATGGAATGCTTATATTTTCTTTTGCTAAAATGTCTCCATATTCTCTATAATGCATTTGTTTTCCCTCTCCTGAGCTTGTCACAATAAACATTAGGAAAGTCCCTTGACTATTGCTGTTTATCTGGGAAATTTCTGAAGTCACATTTTACAATACCACATTTAGAAGCATCTCAGAGAAAGTTGTGTTTACTTTTGAAAATGGATTTGTATATAATAGCAATAGCACTTAGACTTATACACTGCTTTACAGCCCTCTCTTAAGCAGTTTACAGAGTCAACATAGTGCCCCCAGCATATAAGCTCAATGAATGGATCTATTTGAAGCCATTTAAAATAAATATTTTGACTTCTTTATATGTTCTAATCTACGTAAATGGGAGGTGAATGGGATACACGTTAAACTTCATATCGGGTGCAGCTGAAGCCCAAACATGAGAGTTAAAAGAAATCCACCACAGAATCAACTTTATTTCCAGTAGAAGCAAGCACCTGTTTTTTCAAAGGGAACTGTTCCAAACAAATGTTAAATAAGATGTCAGACCATTGCATGCCAATAAAAACAGACTTTCTCAGTGGATCTGTCTGTGACTTACACTGAAGACTTTCACCTCTTTTCTATTTCTGATCTCTTCCACAAGTCTCAAAGGCTTTCCTTTAGGCACTGGGATTGTTCCAAGTATCACAGTCCCGGATCCATTCAAAATTTGTTGGACAGCTTGAATAAATGTCTGGCTGAAGAGCTCCATTTTACCAATCTCATCAATTATGCATACCTTTTTCACTGAACTGCTGTCAAAATCAGTCTATGAGAAAAAATATGTACGGTATAAAAACACAGCGGGAAAATGCAAAATATTTTTACATGACTTAAATCACAATTTATATGAGGGATATATTATTTGATGCCACCTGATCTTTGGGTTCCAGCTCAGAGACAGCAGGGCAAAAGAAAGTTTTCAATGAGAGCTGCAGGACAAAACATCAGGTTATTTACTCTGACCTCTAGAGAAAAAATAATTCAAGATAACTTTTTTTACAAAAACATTTTACACTTTAGTCATACATTTTGAAAGACCACCAGCCCAATAAAAGGGCAGTGTAATGACCAAGTTCCATATTCAAAATTTACCCTTGGCTCTGTGCCTATGAGTGGCTTGAATGTCACAGAACCACATTCCCTGCAGTTCTACTTATTATGCACATTGGTAAGGAATTTTTGGAGGTGCTGTTCTTCAACATCTGGAGATCACAGGTTCTCCATTCCTATCTCTGTAAGTGTCTATTTTTTAAAAAAACAACAACACACACACATGAAAACAGAGAATCATAGGATTGGTAGGAACCTCAAATGTCTTCTAGTTCAACCCCCTGCTCAAGGAGACCTTACACCATCTCAGTCAAATGGTTGTTCAGTCTATTTTTGAAAACTTCCAATGATGGAGCACTCACAATTTCATTGGCAAGCTATTCCATTAATTGTTCTGTCAGAATTTTTTCCTTATTTCTAGGTTGGATCTCACTTTAACAAGCTACCACCCATTACTTCTTGTCCTTCCCCTTGGTGCTTTGGGGAATATGTTGTCCAACTCTTCTCTATGACAGCCCCTCAAGTACTAGAAGAGAGTTATCATGTCGCCCCCCCCCCCATCCTTTTAGCCAAAAGCTAATGGAAAATCAATTGGTTTTACACCTTGCTCAATCGTTCCCGTGTGTGTGTGTGTGTGTGTGTGTGTGTGTGTGTGTGTGTGTATCCCTCTCTATATGTAAAGCTAAAGTTAATGAAGGAATACAAGAACTGTTACCACAACTGATAAAAGATAAGAAAAGAGAATGTGAATTACAGCATAGACCTGAAAAAGGAGGAAGCATGAGAAAAAGGCACAAAATAATCTGGCTTTGATTCTGGTGTAAGCAGAGGGAAATGTTACCAGGCTTTCATAATTCTGTTATTTTTCCCTACAACAATAGTTCCAGTAAGTGGTTCCTGTGTCTCTTTCTTGAACTGACCTGCCTTGAAGGGCTGACATCTTAAGACAAATCTACCTCATTCTAAGTGACTTCATTAACTTAACCTTGTATTTTTCTTTGCAACAAGACAGAAGAAGTTTGTCACTGCCAGTTTCTGGGACTTTTTTCAACTTCTCCATTTAGGTCATTTCTGTATAACTTAAGAGTTTCCCAAATATGAACCGAAACTAATGCTTCTTTTGCTTTTCAAAAACAACCAAAATTATCAAAGTGTTGCTACCAAGCTGGATTCAAATGCATAGATATTATGTAGAGGTGTTCATATTTGAGGTTCAAATAATTTGGAAGTAATCTGAGCTACATTTAAAGTATTTATCTATGACAAGACAGTAAACTATACAGCTGAAGTACTATTTGCATCAATATTTGTAAACCTACATTGGAAACATCAGCTGCTAAAGGCCAGCCAAGGGCCCTATTGGCACATGTTTTTTGTAATGTATCTTACTTATGACACCACCTTGTTATGTCTCTTGCATTACCATGAGAGATTCAAAGAAATGATCATGTTCATTTACAAGTCTTTACATTCCTGGTCACAAAGTTCTTCTATCAGTGAATAAACATCCACAAATGTGTGAAATGAAAACCTCCAAGAATAAGCATGATCACACTATTTTGAGAGCCACCACTTTTTACATGCAAATTTAAAGCCTCATGCAAATTTAAAGCCTCATAAAATACAGCCTATGCATTTTCATGAAAACATATACATTATTCAAGAAAACATACAGTTCCACTATGTAACTTACGTTTCTCAACAAAGGAAGAGCCAACTGTTCAAATGAAGCTAGATCTACAACATATTGGCCAACGCGATATTCATGCCTTGCTGCTGAATGACCAGAGCTACATAAAGAAAATACATACAGCCAAATATTTATCTGATCAACTATAGAGAATCAAAACTAAGAGCAAATCAAAAGCCTTATATGTTTCAAAACACAGTAATGATCTTCAGCGGCAAAATAGACAATAAAACAATGTGGGGATATATTTACATGTATGGTTTTAATTATGTTATTATTAGAACAATCTGGTTGCCATGCTCTTCTCCTTCTAATGTTTCCTCACCTTTCTTAAGTGATCCAGATGGCTGCCAACATCCCAATCTGCACATTTTTATGGGGTGGTGCTAAATATGTCCTTCCTACATATCACAAAAGTTATACAGTATTCAGTTAAGGGCTAATTTTTTATCCATAAGTTAAGACCAATTTAGGTATTAGCATAATGGTCACTATATGATAATTCGACAATCTTATCTGCCATTTCAGAAATTTCTGCTCTTCATGTTTGTGAACTATAATGGCCTTACATAAGCGTTCCACTGAGGGTTTGTTTTTTAAAAAAAAATAGTGCGAGAAAATATATTTTAAAAGTTCATTACCCAACTCTAGATAAAATTCCTCTTCTTCCATTCAGAGTGACAACATCAAAACCTGTTCTCCGGCCACTTTCTCTTACTTCCTCTGTGTAAAATCCATCCATGGGGATACCAGATGATTTCAACATTTCAGCAGCTTTCCGAATCAATGTTGTTTTTCCAATTCCTACAGCAAAAAGCATCTTGTTAAGCCTCACTTTCAATAGTATTTATATAAAACAAAGCAAATATTATTTTAGGACTATTTGACTCCTTGTTTTTACTTGGCTAATTCAGTGTGGTCATTCATAGTATAAATCTTTTGCTCTCTTAATGCCAAAAAATGTGCACCCCATTTACATAACACAGTTAAATTTGTCATGTGAACAGGAAAACTGGGCTACCTGGTTAATTCTAAGAGGGTTGATTATAGTCCTTAAGATCTTTGAACTATTGTCCAAACAGCTTATTGGGGTAGTTAATCAATCTTTTCCCCATTTGAAGTACAAACACGACAAAAATTGGGTCTCTACAAACATCCCTTCTCTGGAGTTAAGTTTGGTTTTTACTTCCCACCCAGGCTTACTATCTGTATATATGTGTGTGAAACACACCAGCAATTTCTCTGGCAGTAAACAAGGAATTGGGAAAGGAAGTGAAAGCCACCAATTAGAAAGAGACAATATCGCTCAGTTATTCCGATTTCAGGTGCTTTCAGTCCATGGAGGTGAGTCATTTATCAGAAAAAGGGATCAGATACAAATCATGCAGTCATAGAGTAGAAGATCTAACTGGCTTTCTCTTCTCAAAATGTTCTATATCTCTCAAGTCTCTCTGGAATGCCTCCACTGATTTTCTGTAGCTGGTACTAATTAGGACTACCAGATTTGCTCTGCAAAACTCCAGATGACCAGTTGATTGCAGCGAAGAACTGGAGTTTTCTGTATCTTTTTGTTGACATCTTGCAGGTCAGATCTGAAACGCTAGTAGTTATTGATTGGTCCACAAAAATATTTCCATGGGCCTTGTTCTTGGTTTCCTCTAAATCCCTCTCCAAAATGCTCCTTTTCCAGGGAAATAGTTCCTTTATCTTAATCCCTTACTCTATTCAGAAGACCAGACTTGAGTTGATTCTTTATCAGCCAGAATGTACCAGACAATACCAGGCAGCAGGCTTAAAAAGAACCTCAGCTTCCAGATAGTAACTTGTCCACGTAGGAATGTGAAATGAGAGTGAACTCTCCCCACTTGTCAATTTAAGAGAAAAGCACTTTTCCTCTGTAGCTGTATTGAGAACAGCAGTTGTGTTTGCTGCCAGCAAATGCCATTCTCACCTCTTGCTTTTCCCAAAGAAAAAATAGGCAGAATCATTACAGCAAAGTTCACATTTGAGGCCCTGCGATGCCAAACCCCTAATTTATAGGAGCCAAGCAAATATGTGTAATTGGATTAATTATATCCTTTCCCTGCTTATTCACAGATATGTCCTGCTTTATTCCTTTCCTGTTTGAGTTTTATCCTACCTTTTTTTTCCCAGGATCTCAAAGCAAGGATCTATATAAAGGGACCCTCTCTCTATTTCATCAGTACATAACCTTGCGAAGTGGATGATGGGGGAAGAATAGCTAGCCCATCTTCCCTAGTGAAGCTAGATTTGAATACAGGCCTCCTCAGGTGTAGTCCTTTAACTCCTATGTCAAAATATAGTTTCCAGATTACAAGTAGGTAGGGACTTGTACATGAATAAATAAACACACAAGACAGTGGCAAATCCTATATTACTGGAGGGGAGGGGAGCATTCCTCCTTTGCATCGATGAAGATGTGTAGTTAATACTGGGATCTGGAGACCCATTGTCACATTTGAGCCTCTCTGCAAGCAGTGAACTGAGTGACAGTATACTGAAGAGAAATCCACTGCCATTTTGGCCAGACATTCCCATGCATCCATTTCTGAAGGCCAGCAACAGAAAGAAAACATCTTCCAGAGAATTTTGCAGTTGCTGTTTGTCAAGGCCTTCTCCAGAGGGAATTAAGAAGGGATTTCCTCTTAATTTCCACTTCCTATGAACACTACCCAATAAAAGCTTGTTCTTATTAATATAATCTCCACTCCACCCCAAGCCAAGCTGCCGTCATCCTGTATAACCCTATCAATATATAAAAAGAGAGAGAGTGAGTGAGTATAGACGACTGGTTTTACAGTTTACAATTGAAGACTTTCAGGAATCTATTCCAGGGACAAGTGATCTGCAAGTAACTAATAAGAAATGGCACTGTGGGCCCGCCATGTAAATCTCATTCACTCCAAAAATAGGTTCCACCGTGTTTCCGTCGGGGAGCGGGGGAGGGCATAAATGGGGCGCAACACCGCGGTCTGATCTACAAAAGGAGCTCGGGATTAGTGCGGCTCGCAATCCTCCGATGCATATTAACTCTCTCTCTCCACCCACCCACCCATAGCCGGAAATAAGGCGTTGCGAAAGCGAATCTGCAAGTGCGTCTCTGGATCCCCGCCTTGCTCCTGCAGGGGTCATCGCTGGCCGCGTGCAGAAGCGGAGCCCGGCGGCCCCGGAAAAGCCTCTCGTTCTCTCCCAGCTCCTCCCGCTAATCTTCCCCGCTATGGGCCGTGTGCTTGCCCGCTATTCCCTGCGTTCTCGCTTGGCGGAGAGGGAGAGAGAGAGAGGAGTTACCTGGGGGTCCCGTGAGAAAAATGTGCGTGGCCATGTTGGCCAGACAGCCAGAGAGAGAGGGAGAGCGAGCCCTGCGCGGGGCGGGGGAGAAGATAGCGGCTCCGAGCCTTCCTCTCTCTCTCTGCTCTCTCTCTCTCTCCAGCCGCTTGGGGGCGGGGAAGAAAAGCCGTGGTGCAGCTGCCTTTTTCTTTCTTTCTTTTTTTTTTCTTTTCTTATGCCAGACTTTTCCTGCTTTTTTCCTTTTGCAATCTTTTCCCATTTCGCGAGAGCAGTTCTTCAGAAATCTGGAGGACGAAGCCCCCTGCACGTTTCCTAAGGGACGAAATTCTGTTAGGACTGACTTCAGCGCAAGGCCGTTTGAGTCGGGGGTGGGTGGGGGTCGCTGCTCCGAATGGAGTAGTGGTGGTGTAGCCCTCGACTTACAACAGTTCATTTAGTGACCGTCCTAAATTACCACGGTACTGGAAAAAGTGACTTATGACTGTCTTTTACACTTAACGATCATTTCAGCATTCCCCAGAATCAGGTGATCAAAATTCGGGCACTTGGCAACTGGCATGTATTTAATGACAGTTGTAGGATGCTGGGGTCAGGTGATCCCCTGTTGCAACCTTCTGACAAGCAAAGTCAGTGGGAAAGACAGAGTCACTTCACAACTGTGTTACTGATTAAACACCTGCAGTGATTCATTTTATGTCAAAAAAGGCATAAACTAGAGCAAAACTCACTTAACAAATGTCTCGGGAACATAAATGTTGGGCTCAATTGTGAGCATCAGTTGAGGATTACCTGTAATTGCAATGTGGATACACGAGACGTGAATCCTCCCGACAGTTTTTCCTTGAGGAAAAATCCCTTAGTGCGGCCACATTGGGTGGCTGCCTGAGCCAGGTGTTTCCCACATCCTTTCTTTTGATAATCAGGAACTTCCCTCTTGTCAGCCATATGTGTCTACCCAGCTGAAGTATATTGTAGTCCAGCATTTTTTGTGATCTCTTTTGGTAGGGTCCTTTTCGGTGATTTTACCCAGGACGTTTGAAATGGCAATAGGGTAGCTTCGTTGCAATATTTAAAACTTCATATTTATTTTGCATTCAAGTAATTTTGCTGGCAACAATATGGAAATGAGTTGGGGGTTTTTTGCTACAGGAGTCCTTGTTTCATGATCACGGTGGAGACCAATGATTTGGTCTTTAAGTGAAGCAGTTGCTAAAGGAACCACAAGCTCCTTTACAATCTTAACTTCAGCTTTCCTTTGCTTTATAGACCAGCAAAGATTGAAATGCAAGGATTGTTTCCAAAGTTATTTTTTCATCATCGTAGCTCCTTGTTTAGCAACTGTCTCATTTAACAAAACCCTTGTAGCTGTGAATGGTTGCTAAATGAGACAGTTGCTAAACAAGGACTACCTATAAATTTGTTTCCATTTCTCAATGTAGCCAATATCTCCGGCATTTTCTGGTAGTCTGCCATTCAAATAAAAATCTACCTTGACTGGCAAAACCAGGCAAAGTCAGACAGGTGCTACATCTACAGCTAATATTTTGGTTCCAAAACCCCGTTACATTCTTTAAAAAGACCCCAAAGAGCTTTGGCTTATGGGAATTATATCTACCAATATTTACTGTATTAGAAATTAAAACAGAGATTTTAAAATATTTATTTGATTTAAAGGACTCCTTGAAAGTATCTTGGAATCCCCAGACCACACTTTGAGAACTGCTGATCTACAAAAAAGAAAAAATGTTGATTCAAGTAATCAAAACAAGTATTCTTTGCAACCCTCCTCCCCATTTTATTCAGGAGACTTACCTGAATCCATGATAAGTAGATAATGAATATTGATATGTTTAGATGTATTAACAATGAAATACAGAAATAAATATTGATGTGACCGTTGTTCATGTTTTAATTGATTAAAAAGGATTTAAAGTTAAGCAGCAACAGAAACTATATAGATGGCAGGGCCCTGCAGACCTTCAGACTTGAAGAGAAAGTAATGATTTAGATAAGAGCATGTGAGGATGAAAAATAACCCCTGTCTGCAACATCTTAAAGAAGTTGCATCCTTCTCTGGAATTGTATGGCTGTGCATAATCCTGAGAAAAAAAACAGATTTGGTTTGAGAAGTTGCAGGCAGCTGCTGCTGCAAATTCTGAACACCATTTTGTCTCTGAACCCAAAGCACTGTGCAGGTCTAGCAGTTATGAAGCGCTATCTTAAAAGTAATGAAACAGCAGTATTTTTCTACTTGAGAGAATGCCTCTGCCAAAATTATGTTTGCTTGTCATCTACGTATATCATCTAAATAAATATTTTTTTCAAACTGTTTTAGTTTTATGCAAGTTCAAATGATAGAAAATTAAAACTCCTATGATCAATCGAATATGTTTAATTATAATACATGTCAAACCTAAGCTCAGAGGTGAGGTGAAATAGTGAAATCCAATTGAGTTTAATCCCTTATTTATGTATAATACTGTAATGGACAGAATCTTGCCACACTAAAACTATAACACTCAACCCTAATAGATATATCCTGAGATATTCTAGGCGTGACTATTTTGAACCGCTTCCTCTCCCCAATTCCTGATTATACAGTCTCTTAATCTGGGCCTCTCTGGGATAATTTTGTGTTGCCAAAAGTCTTTCCAACTGTTCCTGCTGATGCACATTCCACCGTAACACCGTTATTCTGAATGCAGGTAGTCCTTGCTTAACAACCATTTGTTTAGTCACCATTGGAAATTACAACTGTGCTGAATGAAGGGACTTATAATTGGTCCTTGACATTTCAGTTGTCACAGGAGCCCCGTAGTCATGTGAACAAAATTCGTCCCCTCCTACATTTATGATTCCCCCCCCCTCTGCCCTCCATCAACCCAACTGACCTTTGTTATTTTCACTTGCTACCCCTCTACTGGGGTTACCATCCCAGCTACAGCAAGGAAATATCCCACAGGCCACTGAGTGAGCTACAGGGGCAGGGCCTCCTTTTGTGCCATGTCCTTCTGCACAACAGCCAGGATTTCCCTTTATGAAAGAAGGACCAAACTGCACTGGCATGAAGAAGAACCCATCTGGTAGTGGTATATGGTATAGTAGGTATGGCAGCAGGTGGTTGGTAGGCAAGCTGCCAAATGGGCATTGATGGGGGCAAGGTAAGTGGAGGGGGAGAAATTGAAGTGGAGACAGTCCCTTCTTCCAAGAATGGCTTGGTTGTTTTTCAAAATACTGGATCCTTTATATAGGAAGGCTGACCTTGAAGGACTCTATACTTAGCATATGATGTGAATTATTCTCCAATAACAGCCTGGCTCATTTCAGTAATACTCAAACTGATGTTCCCACAATTGGCACATTTATACTACCGATTAAATGTATTTTTGTTTTTGTTTTGTTTTGTTTTTTCTCCTTAACAATTTCTTTTGCAGTACAACAAACAGGAGAAAGATGTGGACAAATACCAGAGAGTTGACATTGGATTCCTCTTAAATCAGCACAATAAGAGTATTTTTCAGAATAACACTTTCTAGTTATTAATTGTGCTGAAAGGTCCTTTGGCAATAGTAGTCAAAATTTATTATTGATAGGCATTTTTGATACTCAAATTACATTTGTATATTTCTTCTTCAGTTGAATATTTTAAAGTTGTTTTGAAATTTGAGGCATAGCAGATCAGCTCATTCTATCAAACTGTTAAGAATTTTATACCTCAAATTCTATACCTTATCCTATAAGTGTCTTTTAAATTCTGGATGAATTTCTAGATGTTTAGTTTAAATAAAGGAAATCAGTTAAAGGGCAGTTTCCAGACCAAAGACTGAGAAAAGAGGTCATTTGATACATAATAATGTTAAACTAAGATAGGAAGGAGAGCAGGAAACAATAGTGTTTTGTTCCCTCGGCCTTTAATTTGTTTCAATCATTAGCAATGAAAGAAATGTTATTATAAACCAAAGTCATGGCCTAGAGATACTCAAAACTGAAGGGCAAAAGAAAGCAATGTTTCCGAACCATTTATTTTATTATATACAGACCTACCTGGAGCTTTTACAGGTCCAGAGAGCAATCTGAATTTTTAATATTTTCTAAAAGCATTGTGAGGGCTTTTTTAAAAAAATGGTATAATTAAATATTAACATCCAATACATTCTCTTTTTTTAAAGCATTTCTACCCGTAAGTATATTCTTCATAAATGCTCAAATACCAAAAGAGTAAAAATATTAGCTGGAAAGATCTAGGATGCACAATTTATCTTTGAAAAAAAAGGGAAGAAAATAGAGAAGGAAGAAAGAATACTTCTTAAATGGCATTAGTCTTGCTGTAGCAATATATGTCACTTCAGAAAGTTATAGTAGAGTTGAGAATCAACTGAAGCAAACTAATAAGGGTTTGCTGTGAGAAACAATGAAGTTAACTTGAATGTTTAGGATCTGACCCTACAGGACTATAATTGGAAAGAATCTGAAATGGAGGAAACAGACTCTTCAGATGTTAAGGTAAACACATCGTGGAAACTCAAAGGATCTTAGCAGATATGAAGCCTGCCAATGTGCGGCTCTGGAAGTGAGAGGTTATCCAGGACAGTAGAGAAGAGAGAGACAAACCTCAGAATTTGGAAATGGGTATAAAAAGCATTTGGTGTGGAGACAGATTTGATTCAAGTAGGCAGAGGGAAAGAAAGGAGACTGGCCAAATGAAGAGCTAGAAAAAGAAGGAAAAAGAAGTAGCCAGCTTAAGGAGATAAAGGGAACAAGAGTCAACACTTTAAAACAAGCGACCAACCAAAAGAGTATTAATGACTAAGAAGGAAAAGGCTTGTTCAGCAGCATTCTGGCATGCGTGGGTGAATGGGAGTTGGATTGTTTAACAATGTGCTATGATTTTGAAATGTACTGCACCTTTAAAGAAATTGCTTAAGGCAGAAATTCATTCCCAATGGGTTCCATAGATTCTGTTGTTTACATTTTCTCTTATAACTGTGTCTGCTGTAAAGTTATTGGTTCTGAATGCAAGCAGCAAAGTGAAGCTGTTCTTGTCTATTCTGATGGGTTCATATTTTTCTTAAGGGATTTGTGGAGAGAAAGATGAAAATGCCTCTTTTTGGAGCTCCACTGCCAGCTGGAGTGTTGGCAGCAGGCTTTTTCAAAGTGATTTAGACAGAAACTGAGGGGATTCCACTGAGAAATCACCTTGAACTCAGAATTAGCTCCTGTGTTAAAATAGAAACTTTAAGTGAGCAACATGTAACACCAGAGCATGCTTTCTCTCTACAAAATTAGAGGTAACCTACCTTAGGAAGAGTGGAGACAGGAATCCAGTGTGCATGTATGATAGCATCGATCAATACCACATTGGGGGATGTGTGCAGTATGTGTGTGATATAGACCAGGTGGGTGGATGGATTAGAATGTGCAAGCCAGACCAGGATGGGTGTGTGGCATAATTCTGGAGCAAATGTTCCAGCCAGCTCAAAAGTTTTCTAATTCTTCATATGACAAGTCACAGTCAAGTCTGTCACAGCATACAGAATTGTAATATTTTCCCCTAGATTTAAAAGGGAGATGTTGTGTAACCAGGTAGGAACATGTAATATTTTTCTACAATCATTCTCACCTTTACTACAAATATCTACAGTTCTTTATTAGAATTGCAGAATACTTTAAAGTTTGTTTTTTCTTCAAATTGATCTTAATGATATTTTACATTGTTTTTAGTTTTATTCTTATTTTTGCTTCCTGAAGGGGGGAAAATAGAAATCCAACAAAATGATTAAAATTAAATAGAATAAAATAAATGATTATCACAAGAAAATAATGCACGGACAATTCTACTGTATAATTTTTGGTGGAGCAAAGTGTAAATAAAAGAAATATGGAGGAATTTTTGAGTGGGTTGTCACAATTTACTTTATGGAAAGAGCATAATCTTGTTTTTTTGTACATGTATCCCATGCTAGAGGTTTTTTGCACATATTTTATTTGTTTCAACAGTTTAATTTGTTCAAAAGGATATCCATTCATTTCTTCCATCAACAACTAATCTGTTGCTATTTAATTTGTAAGAGTTTCCCCCTTATCCAAACCAGATAAACTTTATTTTTAAAAACGGATCAGGAAATTATTTAATATCAACTAATTGAAGAATCAGTGAGGTACAGAGAGAGGAAATAATATGTTTTCACACATTTCTGAAATCTAAACTATTTCAAACTATACTTCAAGTTACATTAAAGTTCCATAAAGCAGCAACAGAATGAGAGCAGATGAAGTATGTTTACTGTATGTAAGTCACTTCATCCAACTATAATGTGACATTATAATTAACTCCCCTGGAAAAAGAACATCTCATTTGTAATTTAACTGGTCGCATTTTCCTCCAAAAGATCTCTCATAACAACATGGTTAAACAATAGTCACATTTTCTGGAAATGTGGAACTGGAAATTAAGAGCTGGTAAATGTAGTGGTAAGCTATGGGCCTAATAGTAGTCAACGGCTCAGCGGATGTCCTTATTAACATGTCATTTTGACAGAACAACACTGAACAATTTAACTTCTGGCAAGCATACCAATTAATTAAGCTGACTCTGTTTTAATTATGCTTGTGCCACCCAAATTGTTTCTCTGCCACATCGTTGAAGAATGCTTCTGTGTATAAAGGTCACTGGAAAAATATTGGAAAAGGCTGAATTCAATATTTCTTCTTCAGTCAGCAAGAGGATAGCACTTCTGAAAATTTGGGATTGGTTTATAATGAATTCATTAAACAATTCAGCTGCAATTTCCTGACCTTGGACAGTGTTCAAAATAAATTCAAAATTCCAAAATAACTTCCTTTCTCCCACTTTCCCACCAATCTCTGCAACTGGGATGTCCAAATCTGAGAAATCATGACCCCAGAAATCCCCAAAGGGAGGGATAAGATGGGCTGATGGTTGGCTGAGATGACTTTGTAATTCCCAAAAGACAGTTTGTTGTGGTGGATAAGATGCAGGACTAGAAATCAGGAGACTGTGAGTTCCAGACCTCCTTTGAAGATGAAGATGAAAACTGACTTGCTGACCTTCTTTCAGCCTAGTTTAGCTCAGAGTTTGTTGTTACAAAAAAAAAAGGAGATGGGAATTCTAGGTGTGGACACCATCTTGATTTGAAGTTGGAATAAAAATCTAATAACTTAATTAGCTCCTGGAAGTCCTGTGTGGCACCCATATATCCATCAGCAGAGAGCTGGAAGGGACATTGGTGTTTTTCTAATCCAGCCCCCAGCTCAAGCAGGCAACCCTATACCATTTTGGGCAAGTGATTGTCCAGTCTCTTTTTAAAAACCTCCAGTGATGAAGCACCCACAACCTCTGAAGGCAAGCTATTCCACTAGTTAATTGTCCTCACTGTTAGGAAGTTTCTCCTTAATTCCAGGTTGTTTCTCTCCTTGATTAGTTTCAATCCATTGTTTCTTGTCCTGCACTCTGTTGCTTTGGAAAATAAATAGACCCCCTCCTCTTTGTGGCAGCCTCTCAAATACTGGAATACTGCTATCATGAGGACCCGGATTGTGGGGGCAATAT
>JANHFL010008866.1:213012-231771 GCA_032468155.1 Oxyrhabdium leporinum
TAAGTTGTAAACCGCCCCGAGTCTTCGGAATGGGGCGGTATATAAATGTAAAAATAAATAAATAAATAAATAAATGTCCCCTCTAGTCCTTCTTTTCTCTAGACTAGCCAAACCCAAATCCTGCTACAGTTCTTCATATGTTTTAGTCTCTAGGCCTTTAATCATCTTAGTTGCTCTTATTTGCACTTTTCCTGTATATAACTGAATGCATCTAGTTTCTCCCAGGCATGATTTTGAAATGGAATTAGCAATTACATAAAACATTTTCTTCTTCTCCTTAAAGTTATTTCAGCATATCAAGGCAAACAGCCACAAACCATATTTCAATGGAATTTCTTTGGAAGTATATGTATAAAGAAAAACATCGTGTTAGAGTGGATCAAATGATGCTAGTTGCCTGCAATTAAGAGCAATTTTTAGAATAAGAAAAACTCTAAATACAGATAACACAGAACAGTATGAAAGCCCCTTGTTAGTACATGCCTGAAAAAGAAAAAAATTAATAAATAGCAGACAATAAATCATGTTGATTCTCAATCTCTCTTCATTCAGCCTCAGATCTTTTTTCTTTAAAGCAAATTCCAACAACAGATTTCAGACTTTTTGATCTGTCTATTGTTCCTTATTATGAGCATGTCTCTTTCTGAGAAATACTCATCTCAGTAAATTGCAGTGTTTTACAATGGTGCTTGAATACTTTCAAGATATTTTACAAGCTGTTACTTTATTTTATATACACATTTATTATATAAAATTGTTGCAAATCTGCCTTTCTCATTTACATACATACCAAGGAATTTTCTGGGAAATGCTTCAGCTCCGATCATTTTTCTAACTCACAAAGACTTGATAAATGTTGATTTATAGCTTCTTAAAGAACCAATTTTAAGGCATTTTCAAATGGTTGGAAGAGGTCCATCTCTCCATTCCAGCCCGTGGTGATGGAGAAAAGGTCTTCTTGAGGCTATTCTTTAGTTAGGAAGAAAAATTCCCATATATACATATACATATACATATACATATATACATATATACATATATACATACATACGTACGTACGTACGTACGTACGTGTGTGTGTGTGTGTGTGCCAACCAACAGAGAGATGCTGAATCATATCACACCAGACACATCATTAGAAGCCAAAATCACAAGCCTACATCTGATTTACTTTGGCCATGTCATATGTGCAAATTCATTGGAGAAGTCAGTGATGCTAGAAATGGTTAGTGGAACAAAAAGAAGAGTCAAGTAATGAACACACTGGCTTGATAACATCAAAACTGATACAAAGATGAACATCCAACAAGTGAAAGAAGCTGTGCTTGGCAGGGTAACATAGAGAGCACTTGCCTATAAAGTCACCAAGAGTTGAACATGACTAAATGATTAAACAACAAACAATAACATATGTGGTTTGTGGCTTAATTTTTCTTTCCCTGATATGTAAATGTGCCAGGCTTCTGGCATGAGAAGTCTTGCAGACATTGAAGGGTGCAGTTCTTGATAACTACTTGGCTATGGATACTGCGGGTACCAGAAAAACCATTAATGAAGAAATTCAGGAAATCAAAATTCTAAGCTGCAAGCCTATATATAGCAGAAGCAAAATCTTATATCTGCCTGGCAGGAGAGTTCATCTCTCTTTCTTATTATTCTTTTGTCTCTTTGCTTCTGACATCTAATCTAGTTCTCACAAAAATCTGTATTAAAACTGGCTTCTTGGGGTAAAGATGGGGTAAAGGCAAACAGCCACAAACCATATTTCAATGGAATTTCTTTGGAAGTATATGTATAAAGAAAAGCATCATGTTAGATTGGATGTGCTAAAGAATGTGCTAAAGAAATGTATATTGAGTTTTTATGGCATTATGTTTGTTTATACAATACTTAAAATATGTTTCATAAGAGACCAAATAAATATTTTCTTATAATATTGATCTGCTGAAAAAGAATTGTAAAAGGCTCCATGAGAAGCCATAGAGTAGGGGATACATAATTCCCTTCATGATGCAGCGGTCAAGATTCTTCAAACTGAAACTAAACTAACCCTAAATGTCAAACATATAGAATTATGACAGTTGTGGAGATTTGGTGTAGATGAATATTTAGTAGTTTGCTGCAATTGCCTCAGATATCTAGATTGGGAGGATGTTGGTGATAAATGTAGCTGATTCATCCATTTTTAAACTACTTTGGCCACGGGGCAGTTCAGATTCAAAGTCCATGCTCGCTGGTTATTTTAATTTAATTTGAGGCCTAAATATCTGTGAGCTAGTCTTCTTTTGCAGATAACAAGACAGATTTATTTATTGGTCAATCAAGACAATTAAAAGAAAAAAAAGGAAATATAAAAAGAAATAGCTCAACAATAGTTATAAGATTAAATTAACTCATAAACCCATAATAAAATAACCAATTTTAAAGGATTAAATGAGGAGATGCAACTTCAGCTTTTTTCTGGGGACAAATCACAGTTTTTGAGGCCAGTTGTCCCTTCTCGTATACCTGAGAAATGGTCTGTGCTGGTGGGACCCTATTCAGAATATTCTTTCTTGCAGTTCTTAAGGTGAATTTAAAAAGGTGAATTTGAAGTGTCAGACTACGAGGGCTGGACTGCAAAAATCCATTCCACTGTTATGTGATCTGGGACCTCTAATGATTTCCTTTTTTCTGCCAAATTATTTTAGTTCTAAATCTGGAGTGATAATACAAGTTTGCATGAAACCACAACAATTGATCTCTGCCTTCCTGGAGCGCATGGTGATTTTAAAGAAGGATTGGGATGATGTAATGTATCCTTGATGTATGCATCTCCAGACTTTAATTTCAGTGTTTTTCAAGCTATATTAAATCTGTTAGATGCTATACCTGTTTCATAAGAGTTTACAGAAAAGTAAGAAATGTGAATGAGTAAATTCATTTCCTCTTAACTTAATCATACTTCTTACCCTAACTCTTTGGTTTCACAGTGGCCAAGCTGTGATGAGTTTGCTATCCTCAAGAGTGAGGGTGACTTCACTATAGGTATGGTATACCAGTCCAGATGCTTCCTAGCTATTAACAATTTTACTCACCTCATTTCTTGCTACTACTGATTCTGTGCCTCTTAAAGACTGATGTGCATGTTCTTCTTTCATGAACAAATATCTATCAGAAATTGTTTTGTACCGTATATAGCCAAGCTGTACTAACCAGTATTCAGACGCCAAGCTGCAAAAGTTTTTGAGATCAGTTTGACAAGCAAAGTGGCAGCAATATTCAGTAGTTGCAGTGAGGCATAGGTCCAGCAGATGGCAATTATAGACTCTCCATGTGAATTCTAATTATCTCAAATTTTCTATAAGCCATGCAGCAAAATAGAAATAATATGTTTGGTATGCTTTTTATAATATTTTTTTTCTACTTGGCTAGATTAAATAGCCAAAGAACAAAGGAAATAAAATGACAGCTTAGATATTACAAGTTTCAATATTTTTAAATAGTGTTGAGAGCCTTTTTGGTGTAGCAGTTAAAGGACCAGGCTAGAAACTATGAGGATGCAAGTTCCAATCCTACTTTAGGCACAAAGTCAGCTGGGTGACCTTGGACCAGTCACTCACTGTCAGCCGTAGGAAGCAGACAAGGGCAAAACACTTGTGAAATCTTGTTAAGAAAACTGCACGGACTAGTCCAGGCAGTCACCAGGAGATAACACTGACTAGAAGACACACACACACACAGTAGTGATAAGCTGGTGATGATAATCAATCAATAAATCAATCAGAATAGAGCTGGAAGGGACTTTGGAGGTCTTCTAGCGTAACCCCCTCCTCAAGCAGGAGACCCTATATAATTTGAGACAAGGGTCTCCTCTTAAAAACATCCAGTGATGAAGCACTCACAACTTCTGAATCTTTATTGAATCTTTAGAATATAATCTTTTTTACAGTGATACAGTATATATAAAGATACAAAGTCGTACTGAATTATCAGTGGTGTCTATACTCACTATGTTGAAAGAAAACTGCATAAGACTGCAAGTTTGGCTGCAGTTTTAAGTTTTTAATACTTGCTGACTTTTTGTTTTTAATGTCACGCTCCAGAAATAGCAATACTTACACAGGATTCCCAGATGCGGAGAGATACTACATAAAGAAATCTCTGATTAATTGCAGGACAATTCCACCCCCATGATTACTAATATGCCTATTTATAGAGAATGTGTGGAAATTCCACTCCATGAATTCCAGATTCTGAAAGGGTCCATCCAGATAATGAGCAGTCAGCTGAAATACAGGAAAAGCTGAATAACCAATTCCTCCATAGGTAAACATTTGTAAGAGCCAGAGGTAGCCTCCATTTTGTCTGTCTTTTGGTATTCATATTTTTTTCTCCCAGGCTTGTTAATAGCAAGTAAGAGACTGCCCTCCTCCCCACCAGCTGGCAGCAATAGGCTTGGGTCTAATAAGCAGGGCAGCAAGCTAGTTGTAATTACACACTTGTTTTTTGTTTCTGAATTGAAATTTGGTTGTATGAATATCTTCTGAACTGTAGATGTGTCAATAGATCTAACCATCCAGCTGCTAAGTACTGCCTGCAGTTCTTTGTTATACAAGTAGGCTTCAACTTATGAACACAATTGGGACCAGAATTTTTGTTGCTAAGCAAAGTGGTTGGTAAGAGAGTCATACCTGATTTTATAACTTTTTGCCATAGTTGTTAAGTAAATCACTGCGGCTATTAAGTGAATCATGCAGTTGTTAGGTGAATCCAGTTGTTAGGTGAATCCAGCTTCCCCCTTTGACTGCTTGTTGGAAGCCACTGGGTTGGTTGCAAATGATGATCACATGACCTCAGGAGGCGGCAACTGTCATAAATACAGGCGGGTTGCCAAATGCTCAAATGTTGACCATGTGACTATGGAGACGCTATGACAGTTGTTAATGCGACTTTTTTAGTCCTGTTGTAACTTTGAATGGTTGCTAAACAAATGGTTGTAAGCCGAGGACTTCCTGTAATAGGTTCCTATCATCCTTTCCCAGCAACATCCAGTCTGGATGATGTTACATTGTAGGTCTTTATCTTCATCTGTAGCTAAATGGTAGGGTGTACCTTTGTGTTCAGAAGACTCCAGTATTCATAGGAAGCTGCCTTTTATCACATGCAGCTACTGAGTCATTGACTTCAGTACAGTCAACACCAGGGATGTCAAACTCAATTTCACTGAGGGCCGCATCAGGGCTGTGGTTGACCTCAGGGGGCCAGCCAGGTGTGGCTGACTGGGTGGGTGTGGCCAACTGGCTGGGCGTGGACAGCTTGACACCACTCACCAAACTGCTGCCATGTTTCCTCTTTGCACTGAATAGACCGGGCTGAAGCCATGCTGGCTTGACATTTCCTCTTTGCACTGGGTAGACCAGGCCAAAGCAACGTGGGTTGGCCCCTTACATTTTCGAGGACAGCCCCACAAGGTGGATCCAACTATATCGTGGGTTGGATCTGGCCCACAGGCCTTGTGTTTGACACCCTTGGTCTACACTGAAACAACAGTCTCCACAGTTTCAAATTGGAATTGAGAATGATCCTGGGACTTTCTCCATGCAAAATCTGTTCAGCCTTCAAGTTAAAACTCTTCCTTGTAAGACTGCATAAGTCTTGTATGCACCCTACCCAAACACTAGAATGCATAGACATTACTGAGCTAATGAAGAAATGCTTTGATTCTATATAAAGCAGTTTCCTGGGTAACCAAATAAGAAATCACCGTGGGGAAGACCTTCTACCAAATAACACAAAGTTTTGGATAACAAATCTCTTTAGTGGCATTCTTAACTATATTCCTGATATAGAATGTTATTAATTCTGATCCTGACGTGCTTAAACCACAGGGTTCAAAATATGCAGTAAAACGTCTTGTTGCTGAGGCAGACAAATGTTTATTGTGAGTGAATTTTTCATTATTTGGATTGTGAATCAATGTAGTTTATTGCAAGGAGACAGGAAAAGGGAGGAAATGATTAATGACCATTATCTAACTTCTAATTAATCTCCCTCCTTCCTCTCTGATCTGTAGAAGTGAAAAGTATAGGATATTCTACCATTTAATTTAGAAGAGCCACAAAATGGGAGCACTGTAAAAAAGAAAAAAATGTGTGTGCCTACACAACATACAAACACACCTCCTTTCATTCAGAAACTCAAAGAAGGGTACATGTGTATTAATCTTAGTGTTAGCAAAAAGGGGTGTTTTATATATCTCTTTCTCTGCAGATATGTTATACCTTTTGTACTGAGAGGTGAGAAGGAAATATCGCCAAATATCAATTCTAACTATTTCTAGAGAGGATTCAAAGTGAGACACAATCTTCATAATATTGGTAATAAAATGTTATCTAGTGATCATAAGAATGAAGATGAAAACTGATTTCCAGTTCCAGGGTTTTCCAAACTCTGAAAACGGAGGGCTCTGAACTTCATAACATGATGCATAGACAAAAAGTAGAAGGATGAAAAGTGAAGGTTATGAAGCTGATAGGCACTTACAATGACTAAAGACGGTTTTACTCATAATGATCCCTTAATTTATACTGCAATCACTTCATGAGGGTGAGGGAAGCATGCACAATTTGAAGAGAAAGTGGAAGGTGTTGAGGAAAGAGTTGCTACACTGAAGTTCATTAGGAAAGATTAAAAGTTCCTAAAAAGAGCAAAGGATACTCTCCAGAGGGAGGAAAAAGGAAAAGAATGATACACGGCAAGTGGAGGCAAAGAATGGAGGCATGTCATCATTAGCGACAGGAGGATCAGGAAGCAGTCAAGAACTTAGCAACCATTATCACACTCTAACTCATGAAACCATTTCACCCTTACTTGAGCTACAGTCAACAAGTAAAAGCTCAGAGAAGATACTAGTGAACATTCAGATTCCTACCATCCAGCAAAATGAAAAGTCATCTTGAAGAAGAAAAGACAAATGGTGGCGATGGCTGATTCACTGCTCAGAGGTACTGTAACTGCTGCTTGTAGAGCTGACAAGTCGTGTGAGGTCTTCTGTCTTCCGGCTGACCAAATTCAGGATGTAACTGACAGGCTAACAAGACTCTTCAGTCCAACTGATGATTATCCGTTCCTGATTATGTATGTGAGGACTAGTGACACTGCAAGAAGACACCTTGAAGAAATTCGCAAAGACTACAAAAACCAAGGCAGGAAAGCAAAGAGTAGAGTTTGACGGACTCAGAAGGAAAGTCAGAAT
Source organism: Oxyrhabdium leporinum (assembly GCA_032468155.1). NCBI lineage: Eukaryota > Metazoa > Chordata > Lepidosauria > Squamata > Cyclocoridae > Oxyrhabdium > Oxyrhabdium leporinum. Next base: position 220,250 of record JANHFL010008866.1, read on the forward strand.
GTTCTAGTGGCTTTGTAGCCTAAAGGAGAAAAATGTCCAAGAACGCAAAACAAGAAAGCTCAAAACCAAACAATTCCAGAAGATAGACGAATGGGAAGCAACTAACGAGTCCAAATTACATACACGCAGAACTTAACAAGTATAGGGGGTTTTTTTAACAAAAGAAAATATACAAGAAATGGAAAGAGGAATATATTCAAAGAAGAATACAAAGCAATTTGCAAAAACTGAAGCTCTAACATAAGAAAAGCTAAAATCCAGTACAAGATTAAAACAGCAGGTTATGCTAAAACAATAAAGTGCAATAAAGGTGTATCAGAAGCAAAAAGGGAAGGCAAGGAGATAGTAAGTCTTCTGCAGAGAAAGAATAGTGAAACAGCTAAGAAGCAGAAGGTCGCTCAACTCCTATTTTGCATCTATTTTCACTCAAGTGGTGGATGACTGCTGACAAGGTGTCGCTGGTTGGGTGGGGCTGGGAAGTGAATTGAAGCTCAGGAGAAGCAAAGAGCAAGTGAAGGGATTTCTAGGTAATGTAAAAGAATTACAATCTCCAGAGTCAGATTAATTACACCCTAAGGAACGGAAGGAACTAACAGTGGTAATTGTGGAACAACTCTCTATAATCCTTCAGAAGTTCTAGAGAACAGGTGAGGTCCCAGAAGATTTGAGAAGAGCAAATATTGCTCCTATTTTGAGAAAGGGAACAAGCAGGACTTTGGAAATTACAGGCTGGTAAGCCTGACATTAGTATGGAGGCAAGATCATTATGTAGAATGTCAAAGCAGCATGTCTGTGAGCACTTAGATAGGAATTCATTAATTATCAAGAGCCAACATAGATTTGTGCTGAAACACTGTTGTCAGACTAATTTCATATCTCTTTTTATGACAGTTACTAACCTGGCTGATTGGAGAAATGTCATGGAGATAGTGTATTTGTGGCAGGCTTTTGACAAATTTTCTCATAGAATCCTTATTTAAAAAAATGGTCAAACATAAGTTTGTCAGTTCAACTGTTACATGGATCTACAGTTAGCCCAAGGATTGTATTCATAGGGTTGCCATAATGGCATTAAATTTACTTTGAAGGACATCTCAAGTGAAGTGCCACAGGGCTCTGTCCTGGACCAGCAAGACATTTTTATAAATGATATGCATGAGAGAGAGTTGAGGAAATGTTTACCAAATATATAGATAATGTAAAGCTAGGAGGGGTAGCTAATTCTTGGGAGGAGCGGTGCAGAAATCAAAGACTTAGTCTATAACAGTAGGAAGAAACAAACTTGAAATGAAATTTGTTAGAGGGAAATGTAACATCGTACATCCAGATAGGAAATCTGAAAGAGACTAGTACAAGACGGGAGAAATTTGCCCCCCAAAGAGCACATGTAAGAAGGACTACTAGAGAAGAAGCATAAATTCTACCAAAGGCCAACAACATCTTGAAAACCATAAAGAGAGCATAGAGTCCAGATCGTGAAAAGTGATTATTGTGCTCTAGTCTTCCTTGATCACTTTGGAGTATTGTGTTCAATGCAGTATTGTGTACATGCCAGTTTAATAAAGATAAACCAGAACAAGTCCAGAGAAGATGTACCAATCTGTTGAATGACTGGAAGCCAAGAAACTAACAAAGAACAATTAAAATAAATGTTTAGCTTGCAGAAGAGAAGGTTGAGGGGGGGCATGATATCTGCTTTCAACTATGAAGGACTGTTACATTGTAGAGGGTTTGGATTTATTCTCATTTGCTTTGCAACTAATGGAAGGAAAGTTCAAGGATGTACTGTAGATACAAAGAGATATTAGGAAGAACTTCTTGACAGTAAGAGCTGTCAATTAATAGACCAGGCTATCACATGGAATGGTTTCTTCCCTTTTACTGGAGGTTTTCCAGCAGAGGCTGGAAAGTCATCTATGAAGAATGGGAGTGAATCCCGCAGAGTGAAAGATTGGACTTGAGGAATCCTTAGGTCCCTTCCAGCAATACTAGTGAGCCAGAGAAGCTACTGAAAAATTGCTGTCAATTAGTAATTAATATTCCAGTTATTTCTTCCCCCCTCCTTTTTTAATCAAATGTTTTTCTTTTGCATGAAAGATATCATACTTTAGCAACCTGGCTGTGTTCCAGGTGAACTATACTACAATTTCTATCACCCCCAAGCAAATAGAACTGTTACCTGTCATGGGGTATTGGGACTTATGGGGTTGCATACTAACTCTTAGGAGAGCAAACCTTTTGGAGGAAGACTGCTTGAATAATCCACATAGCTGTGCAAAACGCATGCAGTGCAAAAGAGATCTTACTTTTCTTCCTGTCAGTTGGAAACACATTTTCTGTAACTCCGGTCTCATGTTTATGTATGCCATGCTGGAAACGTGAGTTCTCTTTCCAATTACTCTTCTTTTTTTCCCATCACTCCTTTCCCTTTGTTTTGAAAAAGTGAAGCCGTCTTTGACATTTCCCAGACTGGCTGGTACTGCTGCACGTACAGGCCGAGGGCTCCCTCCTCACCTCCTTCCTTTGTAAAGACTTGATTAATTCAGTGTCACTCCTTGGTTTGATTGCCTTGTTTCTGCATCTGGGGTCTGCCAACAGGTTGTTTGCTGCAGTAAATGACTCTGTCCACCCTCCTTCTCCTACCATTCCTTGGCATTTGCTTGCTTTTTCTGTGGTGTAAAAGGACGAGAAAGATGGGGGAGGGGGGGAAGCAGACACAAAGCATCACCAGCAGTTCAGATGTTCTATTCAAGGAGCAGCATGCTTGGAAGGATTTTCCTCCCTCCCTTGACAGAGGTTATCTGCAGGTTGGGGAGGTGAATCAATGAATCATAAGGAGTCGGCAATGGAGTTGCCTTTCTTCACCTTTCCTGCTTTTCAGGTTTACCCTTCTTTTCAAAGTGGAACCTCTTTGACAAAACTTCTTGGAAATGTAAAAAGCAGCTTCTCTTTATTTCTATATAGCTGACCGAAATGCAGCCCACCAGGGCACGTTTTTTGAACTTATACTGTTGCTGCCTCACAGGAGTGTTCCTTTGGAGGCCCATTTTGTCGACCAGCATAAAAACTTGATTTGACAAAGATACATTTCAGCTCTTACTAAATTATCTCACATGAAGTGTCAACTTGCTTGAAGCCATCAACCATCAGGGATCATTTTCTAAACAATGCCTCCAGCAGACAAAATCCTGTCCTTAGACCAGACAGTAGCCTTATGCAATTACAACATAGTATAGTTGCCCTCTGTGCTCCATGAAGATCCTTCTGTGGCCCTCAGAAGAGATAGAGGCAACACAATTGGCTTTGGGGGCATTTCTGTGAGTGGCAAGAGGGTGGGGGTGAATTCCTTAAGCCATGCAGAAGTTTAAATCATTCTTTTCCCCTGCCCTTGAAATGTATGTTGGCCCCAGCCACTTGCTTTTGAAGCACACCCTTTGATATGCCTAATCATATCTAGGACAATGCTCTAGCCAAAAGAGATTGCACAGAACAACAGAGTTGGAAGGGACCTTAGAGGTCTCCTAGACTACCTCTCCCCACTCAAGCAGGATACCCTATACCATTTCAGACAAATGGTTATCCAATCCCTTCTTAAAAACCTCCAGTGTTGGAGCATTCACAACTTCTGGAGGCAAGTCCGTCCCACTGATTAATTGTTCTAACTGTCAGGAAATTTATCCTTAGTTTTAGGTTGATTCTAGGCTGATGCATCTTCCAGTCATGTCCAGTCTACCTTGGAAAGGCAACTGTTTTGAAAGGCTTTTCTTAAAAATTGCTAATGCCAAAGACAGAATAATTATACAGTATAGAGAAAAACTCTCCTTTACTCCTGAACTTACAATAAAATGCTTCTGCCACCAAGTTTAATTTGAGATGCAGACATAGTGGAGTGTGATTATGTTTTGCCAATATGAATGGCCTTTTTGATTGTCTTTTAAATGTTTCATTGCAGGATGTGTAATAGTATAGCTATTATGGATTTTCAGAACACGATGCATGCTTCTCCTTTAATAGTCCCAAATCAATAGTTCTGGATTTATCAAAATTGTTAAAAGATGGTTGAAAAGTAAAGATTATAATCACATTTTGAAGAGATGAAATGCACCAGGTTACCCCTTTTAAGAAAATGAAAATTACAGGTACTTCATTTGTTTTAACAATGGGGCAATTAATTATTGTTTCTCATTAAAGTAATCTCTTTTCTATTCAGCCATAGAAAAAGAACAAGAGCATATTAAACAAAAGGGAACCTCTGATTGGCTAAATATCTCCAGATTTGTTCTTAATAATGATAAAGATTAAAAAGCCATCATAAAGGCATTATCATATTAAATTACCTTACTGAAAGCAATTAATTTGAATTCATGCATTACAATGGCTACAGGTTGAAAACGATTTGATTACTTAATCGTTTGTTTAAAAATTTGCCATTTTAAGTATTACTATTTTTATTCATAATTCATTTTGGATGCTGGCTGGATAAATTTATGGCATCTGTATAGGTTAAGGCTTGCCTTTCCCCAAAGGATCTGCCCAGATAACCAGCCTGGAGCAATGCAGCAGTTACTGATTTGAGCTGTTGCTCACTGCCACCAACTTCCTCTCCTTCCCTCAATCACAGCTGCAGAAGCAAAGCTAAAAGGAGAATGTCATCTCCTTTCTCACCATCTTTTCGGAAAAGATCACCATTGAAACAAATTGATAACTGATAGAATTTCTCAACTGTTTTCATAAAAATATGTTCTAAATTAGATGCAATAGATAAGGATTGTTAAGCAGTTACTTAGCTTCTATGTGTCTGGCTTAAGTAATTATTGAATGCAATTTGCTAAAATATTAAGGAACAATATAAGCATTCTCATTTAGCTGTGGCCCTCACTAGTCAACTGATGAATTCCCTTATGGAACAGTTCTGAAAGATAGGCTAATTCTTTAGAAAGCTGCCCTCCTGATCAACAAATTATAATTTGCTGTAATTGCAGCATTCAAAGTCATACCTGATAAATGTAGAGGGAGAATCTGAATAGGCATTAGACATTACCGTAGCTTTAATTTAAGAGCTACCTGACAACACGTCTATTATTTGCGTGATTGTAGATAGTCCTTTGTACAACTCAGAGCTTCTCAGTGTCTTTAAGTACAGCTTTGACTAGACTACAGCATGGTTTATTCCCAAGGGACCAGCAAACATATGTGCCTACATAGACTGCATTCAGTGGAAATAATAGCCTTTCACTGTCTTCCATCAGTTTTGTTGCAAACCACCCTGGATGCCTACTCATTCCACTCCATTCCTAGAGCCTGCCTGCTTATTTTTTAAAAAAGGGGAAGCTGCTGAGTTCAGGGGTCTTGCAGACTTTACACAAGATCTTGGCAATAAATCACTGCTCTCCAGACACTTACATCCTTATTCAGCACTTGACCAAAGACTTTCAGATGCTAACTCAGCTAACTCAGAAATTCACACACATCTTCACTGTAGACAAAAATTAAGCCTTAAACCCACCAGTTGATTTTCCACAGCAAACAGAGGATTCACAGCCTTCTCTGTGTTCCTTATGTTCCAGAATTAAACTACTGGTAGCTTTTTCCTCTTGCTCTTCTCAGTTAATGGCAGATTTCTAAATGACTTTGAGAAGCACCCAAGATATGTTTATATAACTGCTCTCTCAAACTGCTGGTTTTCATCTCATTATTTTCAAACTCAATAGATCTATCTCATCTAACTCATCTGAGAGATCCCACTGTAAATCTCTATGAATCTAAATATAATATACACTGCAAATCATTGTAAATCTCATTTGGGAGATCCCACTGTAGATAATTAAATGTGGGAAAGCAATGAAATTGTTTTAAACCAAATTGTCCTTCTAGACAATAAAGCAAAAACAGGTCACAATTATTGCTCTTTAGACACCAGGAAGCATACTATTTAGGTACTCTACCATTGTACTATAGTGGTGGTGCTTGTTTCTTTCCCTTTCATTTATAGCACCAACACCTTTCTGAAGCTTTTCTAACCTAATTAAGTTCCTGCCTCCCCCACGGTAGACACTTGCCTGAAATAACATTGCAGCATTGCAATAAGACACATGAAGGGCAAGACATTTATTAGGAGTTGCTGTTTTCAACCTTGCCAAAATAAATAAAGCAGCTCAGTCATCACTTTTAAGAAGTCAGCAGAATTTGTGCATCAACTTATGCAAGATGGAAGACAACCAAAGAAAGAAAGATAGACAATAATCTATTACACATTTTTAATGGCACTTTCACATTTCTCCATCTGCAACCAGAGAAAGAGAGAGAGAGAGAGTGAACACATGCCTCCAAGAACAATAAAAAAGGCAATAAAATATTTGGGAAATTATTAATGCACTGTGGGAGAAGCCAGTGTGGGAATGAAGTGGAAGACTCAAGTTAAGCAAAAGTTATGATGTGGCACAAGAAGATAATACATTAAAATTAAATCTGCCAGTGAAGAATTTTAATTATTTATACTAAACTATGAACCCAAAGCAACATGAATTTATGAGGAGCCACCTTACTTTGCTAGGAAAACAGGGATCTCTGGGCTCCACTCAAAAGCAGATTAGAGAGAAAACAGATGACTAACAGCTTGTGTTAAAATGTAAAGGCAATTAGCAAAGTCATCCCTGCTGGAGTTCTAGCTGACCCAATGGGGGCACAACACAAATAACCTTTTTGTATTTTTAAGAAGATAAGCTGCTAGAAATAGTGTACACAAGATTTCAATGAAAAATACTCAGTTTACAAGGCACTTGTTTCAAAGGTCATTTTACTATGAACAGTTAAGCAGGCTAGATGACCTCTGTTGGCTAAAGGCTATAAGAGGCCTGCTAGTCTTTCTTTCAATTTACAACAAAATACAACTCATTGTATTTCACTGATAGTAATACTGCCTTACTGCACCGGACTGCTGTATATTTTTTTCTGGGCTAGGCAGTTAGATAGATGCTGATGTAAAGAAAATATTGGCTGGGGTCATAGATCGTGCAGGGCTGAAGAAGCACATCAAGCTTTTGCCTGGCATGCTGAATACCCTTCCTGGATACCCTCATCAACAGAGTCAGCATGGGCAAACCAGTGATATAGATCTATTGAAATACCACCCACACCAACAAAGTAGTCCACTACTATGGTAAAGCAACAACCTGCTCTCCCACAAGAGAAGCTGTTCTACTTAGACAAGCACAAACTCATCAGAACATCAGAAATAGCAAACAGATCATCTATATCAAACTCCCGGCCCATGGGCCGGATGCATCAGACGCTGGCCATGCCCACGTCTGGTTTAGCAAAGGGGAAAAAAGTCCCAGTACATCACGTGATGCCGCTGTGACATGAATTAGACACCCCTGATCTAATAATATCTGTGGTGGCACAGTGGTTAGAATGCAGTATTGCAGGCTAATTCAGTGTTCACTGCCAGGAATTCAATTCTTACCGGCACAAGGTTGACTCAGCCTTCCTTCCTTCCAAGGTCAGTAAAATGAGGACCTAGATTGTTGGGGGCAATATGCTGATTCTCTAAATCATTTAGAAAGGGCTGTAAAGCACTATGAAGTGGTATATACTGTAAATCTAAGTGCTATTGCTATCTTTCAACAAACTGGATATACACACAACTTCATCAAAAAAATGACTGACCACTCAACCCAATACAGCACAACCAACACAAGCTGTAAAAAGGGTAACACTGAAATACATCAAAAACATCTCAAAAACCACCAGCAGACTATTACAACCACATGGCATCAGCATTGCACACAAACCAACTCAAGCCCTTCAAAACATCTTAAGTAAAGCGAAAGACCCAGCAGTCCCAGAATTAAAAACAGATGCCATTTATACAACATAAAATGTAAGGACTGCAACAACCACTACGTAGGATAGGCAGAAAACTAGCAGAGCAAATCCATGAACACCAATTAGCAGTCAGAAGACATGAAAACTCCCTAATTTTGCAACACAGAGACAGACTTAACCATAGTTTCAACTTGGAAACCGTGACCATCTCAGACCAGGCCAAGTCCAAAAATACTAGAATATTCCTGGAAACCTGGCAATCTGACAAATCACCCATCAATAGGCACATAAACATAAACAGCACCTACATACCATTTGAAAGAGACAATCAACAAGCCAAAAAAAGGAACAAAGACCCAAATAACCTTCCCACCCCACTAGCAATCAATACCCAGATGAGTAGAGATTAACATTATATTTAACATCATACCAACAATCAAGAATACTCCAGTCAAGGAACTGCCAAATAAGCTAACAGTAAACAGGCCAATGAAAGAATCACTAAGACCAGCCTCACAAGCCACTTGAATAAAATCAGCAAACCCCACTCCTCACCAGTATTGTTACTAGGTGTTACCTAGTTTCGATAATGAAACCACTGTAAAAAAAACGACCAAGCTCAGAAAGCATCAAGGAGCCCTCATTTCAATCCCAAACTACAAATATTCTCCTCTATTGATGCCGGGTACCATTTGCAAGGCTTAAGGCACTTATTTCAGCCCTTAGAGCCTTTCCCAACTTCCAAGAATATCACCCCAAATTTAAAATCCTTCCCACTCATGGGGTACTATGATGACTACCAAGAGTGTTGGTGGCTAAATAGCACACCCAAGATATTGCTCACCTATGTCATATTCTAATTTATTTAACTACCGAACAAACTGTATTTAGCTGTCTTTACATAAGATACTAAGTGGTAGAAAAATGATTTACAGGATCCCTAAACCCCTGGGATTAGGATCATATGCCACACTGAATCAAGATCAAACAAACCACATTACTATATATTAGAATGATACATGAGCCTAGTCACACTTGTTTATCTGTTCTGGAAAACTCAGTGACTTGGTACAAATCCCGAACCCTAACCCTAACCCTAACCAAGGAAACTCTTTGAAAATAGAATTGAAAGACAACTATCCAAATGTGTTTTATAAAGCCATAAGAATGTTACTATCATTAATAAACATTTACTGCTTTAAGAGAATCCCTTGTGAGTTCCTCCTTCCCTAGTCATTTTACTAGGTTAACTAAGCTATTAAAGTATTGTTTTCAGCATTTAAGCATTCTAGTTCCAATTTTAAAAATATCTGCTAAGAATGCCTCCTCTTCAGGTTGTTGGTTATAGTATGGGATTCAAACCAATTTGCGAACATAACAGTAACAAACCATCTGTTATTCCAGCAGTTGTTTATATTGGAATGAAATTTCAATTAAGTTTTATTAGCATATCTGCAAATGATGAATCCCTTATGAAACTTTGTTGTCTGCAAACTCCTGTCGATTACAGTTTCTTTCTTTCTTTGTGCTTCTTCTGTGCTATCAGAAATACTTTAGACAGTTCTTGTATTTCCTCAGTAAGTCCCATATGGCAGGAAAAATGGAAAACTTGTACCGTGAACGCATATTGCAGTGATACAGCTGGTGTGTAAATAATCTCTTTGGTTTGTCAAGGGAGCACAAAGATTGCTTTTGCAAACCTCCCAATTGATTCATTACATTCAGGGACAATATATTCCTGGCTGTTTGCCTGGCTATTTCTGTTTGTTGATTTTTATTTTTTTTTTAACCAATAAAGAGAGCATCAATGCAGCTTCTCCTTTTAGATGCTGGAGATGTTGTGGAAGTTTAGCACATCTGGAAGGTATCAGGTGAGGAACCATAAATGATTGGAATCTCACATAGAGAGACAATTCTTAACCTCTTAGCTAAAAATGATGTATTTCTTTTCTCAAAACTTGAGAAATGTTCTAGTTCTAGTTTCTTGCACTCATTTAAAGGCAAAAATCCTGCAAGGGAGCCAAAGCAATATATCTACCTATAATAAAAAAATCTAATAATAAAGCATTAATTTATTCAACCAGCTGTTAAAATATTTAGGCCATGGTTGATTCGTGGGTGTTGGTTATATAGTGTGTACACGCACCACAAGAGAGAATACTTTATAGCCAAAGAGGGCATTTCTCTGTAAGAGTCTCTTGAGTAAAGGACTTTTGTGGATACTAACAGAACCACTACTCAAAATGGAGGGACAAGAATCTTCACCTTCTGATAGAACATTTGGGGAGTTATTGTTCTAGTGACATAAGCATTCTAAGTTTACTGGATGTTTAACATGCCTATTTTAGTGCTTATTTTTAAAAGTAGCAACCGCCCCCCAAGAACAACATCCAACCATAGTACTAAAATGTACTTTGATCAGTGTGATCGCTAAAGGCTGAAGCTAAGGCTGTGAGGCCAAAGGTTGCCATTATGGGGCAAAGGGGGTGTGTGGAAATGATGAAGTGCTCATGACAGCATCATCACATACTTGCAATGGATCTCAGGGGTACAAGTACATCATGGTGCCATTTGTGTGATGAAGCTGTCTATGTGTATCACCATCTTGTCATCATCATATTCTTCTGCAGATTGTGCTGTTGACTACACCTGATTTATATGATTAAAAAATATAAAGTATATTGATTGCCTGTAAGAGCAGGTTACAGTAATATAAGCACATAAAGCAATAAAGAGTATCAATCTTAAATCTTGAGAACGTTATAATTATTATTACAACTTACCATTTTCTCTGGGAAAAATCCAATTTTATAAATGTCAAACAATATAATGCTGCCAATTTGTAAATCAAATATAATATGACCTTCAACAACAAATAAGCATATTCTGAAATTACTTTGGCACATGGAATTTAAAATAATTATGCTACATGGCTTACGGCTTGCTATATTATTGTTGCAGATTTCATTTCTTGTAAAATTTTGCTTTAATCTTGTCTTTGCTTCTCGTATCTTCTAGAGTTGAATGCAGTTTTAAATACAATTTCTATAATTGAATACATTTTTATTCTGAATTGTGGCCAAAAGCTACTATATTTGCAGATGATAGCAAGCTTTCTCTACCAGGCTTTGTGATATATTAAAAAAAGAGCAATTAGTTGCAATTAGTTACAGCATGGGCTGTACAGATTCGAAGAGCAAACTTTCAAGCACCTGACTGAAACAATTGAAGAATGACAGATATTTTGCAACTAATTCTAATGATGCCAAACTACAATGGCCAATTCTGCAAATTACATCTAAGCAAGTTGTATCAATAAATATTGTACCTCTATAATGGTGTATAACACAAATTAAAAACAAAAGTTTAATGCCATCTTATTTAGACTACTTTAAAATACAGGGAGGCTACTTCTGCCTCATAACCCAATAATTTTTGATGTACCTCCTCCTCATTCACCACTTAGTGGCATGTGTTGCAGAGGTGAAATCTAGCCGGTTTACACCAGTTCAGGTGAACCGGTAGGGAAATTTTTGATTGGTTCAGAGAACCAGCAAATATCACCTCTGGCTGGCCCCACCCCTACCCACCCACACACTGCTTGCCCCGTCCCCTGCTCACCCCGCCCCACCCGCCCACCTGGCGCTCGCCCACTCTTCATCTTGCCTCCCCACCCCAGCATAGGCTTAGCAGCC